>WAAG01092262.1:1827-14679 GCA_013390105.1 Tichodroma muraria
GGATCTATGCAACTTCTCACTACAGACTTTGCAACGTGTTGCAAATCAAGGAAGGCAAGAGAAAAATTCCTGGTTATATCCTTGATTTAGAAAAAGTCCAAGTTACTAAAAAGAAGCTGGGTCATTTTTTGGGAGAGAAAAAAAAATCAAACAAAAATAATCAACCAACCAAGACAAAAACAAACAGGGTAATTAGCATAAGCCAGAGATGGCACAAGTATATTACTTCCTTCCAATAAATCACAGAGACACCAGCAAAGCCCAGTAAAAGCAATCATTGCAAAACTGCTACATTATATAGTTGTTTTTTTCTCTAAAGTACACAATTACCATTATTAATAATTTTATTAAATGAATGTGTTATACATAAAATAATTGAATTTTATTTAGGAATAAACATCCTTTCTATAATGCCTTTGGAAGACTGGGATTTCTGTTTGGTTGGTTTGTGTGTATGTGGAATTTTTATAAGAACAGAACTAAAGATGACTCAGAATTTTTATGAAGAGAATTGGGATAAATATTTGTGATAAGACAGAGGGGACAAGTCTATTGCAGAGTCCCACAGTTTTATAAAAAATGCTGAAGCTGGAGCTTGTTGAACTCTGGACGCTGTATTAGTAAGCAGAGGCTGGGAATACTAATCACGGAAAACTTGCTGTAAATCTGAGAGATAAACAATAGGGTCAGGGACTGAAAATTTCTGGCAGATAAGCTTTGTGCCAGAAATGTTTTAAAGATCTTAAAAAATACTGCAAAAATGCCATGAAATAATGGAAGAGGGTATCACTTTCTTCCCTGAGAAATCTGTTCTCATTCGGGTGTGAATCACCGCAGACTTGAACGTGAGACCCTCTTCTCCCAAGCTGTAAATCACACAAGTACAGCACCATTACCACCAGCAACAACAGCAGCCAACAAGTCCTTCATGGAATTGATTCCTATCCTGTTCACACAGAAAAAAAGTGCCAACATGCTGAATGTACACACACCCTTAATGAGTAAAAAGGAGAAGCTGTTGAACATACATGAGCTTTTCCCCATTAATTACTTTTAAAAGAATATCCACACCACCTTGTTGGAAAACCAGACCAGAATGGTAAGGAACTAATGGGAAAGTTTTAGTGCATCTGAATGTTTGAAAATAGAAAGGTGATGTCAATTACACTTACAGTGAAAATCATGGCAATTAAATCACTTTGGTAAACAAAATTATTACAATTTTCTGCACAGAGTCACTACATTGAAAACAAATGAGAAAAGTTTAGATTTTCAATCAACAGAGAAAAAGAAATTACACAACTGTATTAGCTTTAAATTAATTCTGTTGTTGGACAGACGAGATATGTGCCAGTACAAGATACCTAAATAATTAATTCACATATTTGTTTGTTAAAGCATGTGAATTTATCACTAATCAAGAAGAATGCATGACATTTTTGTATCATTTCAAGGTAATGGGCAGGAAAATAGGAACTGTAGACTTTCTTCTTAGAAACTTGAGGGAAAAAAACAAATAATGTTAGGATGAGAACTGTTGGAGGATTTCATAATTAAAGCTGGAGTCCTAAAGTCTTTACTATGAAAATGCATGATTTTTTTAAAGAACCAATAAGTTGTTCCTCCAGCCCTCTCTGCTATGAGCTTGCACTTCAGTCTGCAATTCCCAGGCTCCAGCTTCCATTTGTCCATTCCAGTGTATCTACTTGTCATGGTTTAACCCCAGCCAACAGCCAAGCCCCACACAGCCACCAGCTCACTCCCCACCAGCAGGTTTGGGCAGACAGTTGGAAGGTTGAAAGTGAGAAAACTCGTGGGTTGAGATAAAGACAGTTTAATAGGGAAAGCAAAAGCCATGCATACAAACAAAGCAAAACCAGGAATTAATTCACATTATTTCACGTTAATTCTTTAATGCTTCTCATGGTTGGGCAGGTGTTCAGCTGTCTCCAGGAGGGCAGGGCCTCATTGCACATAATGGTGACTTGGGAAGACAAACACCATCACTCCAAACAATCCCCCTCCTTCTACTCCCCCTTATACTGAGGACGATGACACATGGTCTGGAATGTGTCTTTGGTCTGTTGGGATCACCTGTCCCAGCTCTTCTTCCTCCCAACCTCCCACACACTCCCAGCCCCTGGCTGGCATGGCCGTATGAAAAGCAGAAAAGGCCTTGGCTCTATGCAAGCCCTGCTCAGCAACAACAAAAACATCTCTGTATTATCAACCCTGTGTTCAGCACTAATCCGACACACAGCCCCGTACCAGCCACTGTGAGGAGAATTAACTCTACCCCAGACAAATGCAGCTCATTCCTAAATTCATCAGGCTTCTGCTGTGAGACAGCTTCTTTCTACACAGGCAGTATGTCTACTTTTAAATATCCTCTGCAGTGAAATGGACTTTTTTTTTCCTCTCTCTCTTGCAAGGAAGGCTATGATGAAGTGTCAGAAAATAGCCTTGTATTTGCCTTCTGAACTCTTCCCAGCTAGCCAACATACCTGCACACATGTACGTGGACTACACAATTGCTCTGAGCACCCTGGCACTACTTTCATTAATGCCAAAACATGGCTCTATTTTCATGGCTATATTTTCACTCTATAGGTTGCCCACTGACATTTGCTAGGACTTCACTTGTAAGTTCTGGCACCACCCTGTAACGGGAGCTCAGTTCAGGCTCGCAGTTACTGCACCTCCAGTGGCCCTGAGACATTGCCCAGCATCTGCCCCGACAGCCCAGGCAAGCAAGTGCTGCTCACTGTTGGCTGCCCCCTTCTCTGGCTGTGGCTCACAAGTCATTCTGGAAAGCCCATCCTCTCCCATGATAACCCTGATACTTCTAAATTACTCTTCTGCCTTTACTTTACACTTCATTAACTTCTGAAACTTTGTCAGCAAACTTTTTGTTCAACACTGGTAAAAATTTAAAAAAAAAACCAAACCAACACATATTTAAAGAAAGATGTGGACTTCTTCACCCTAACTTCTTGATCTCCCACTCTTGCTAAGGACAAGCATAGGCATTTCAAACAGAGCATCTGAACTTGCTCATTGAAACATCTTAATTATTACATTTTAATTCATTAAATATATTGATTTCACTTGGCAGTAATTATTTTTCTAATCAGAATGTTTCTCTGCCAAAAGTCAGTTGTTTTACTGGAGTCTGTGACAACAGTGTTGCCTTTATCTCACAGGTTTGTAATTTAATTAAAACTGATACCAAAGAAATAAATGAACTGTTTATTATAAAACCATGTTGAATAATACTCATTAGAATGAAAGGATTATGGTTTGCATTGATTATTATCATTCTTTTCATGATTTATTGAGAACTGATAAAGGGCTGGCCAATTTAAAGCTACCTAGCACAGCCTGTTAATCTGTAAACACACAGACAGAACATTAGTTTTTATTCTGTCTCCCATACCTTCTGTAACACTCCCAGAGATGCTGAACTGAAGTGGTTTGGAGAACTCCTCAGCCCGTTCTTTCAGCACCCCTGGCTGCATTGCAAGATTGCTGTTTTCAGTGCTGCTCACATACATCACCACATTTCCAGGCACTTCCTCTTCCCTCTGGGTACTCATATTTGAATTTGTGCATTTGCTGACTAGGTGAAGGAATGAAACAACAGCACAACACTTTTCTTCTTATGAGAGAAACAAAAGGCAACATATTTCAAATTTTTCCAGTGGAATCCAACTCCCAAAATTTAAATCAGTGAACATAGTCTTTCTTTTCTTGAAAACATTTGAAGGGTATTGAGTAGCTCTGAAAAGAGAAAACAAACAAAACCAACAAAAATGCAACAAAGAAGCCCAAACCCAAGAGCGCAAACAAGAGGAGAGAGCAAGTAGCACAGGAAGAGAGAGGTCGGTAACAAAGAGCAGCTGGGCAGTCCCCGGGGAAATCCTGTGATTGAATCACAGCTACTGACCTCCCAGCCAGGGCTGAAGCACACAGCAAGGCAGGGCATCCTCTGGGAAACAGAAGCTTTTGCTGTGCTGCCAGCCTGAAACCTTTCTGATTGCTCTGTTAGCCCTTTCCAGCAGCTCTATACAGCTCCATGTTTCAACCTCACAGAGGAATGAAACACTTGCCTAAAAACTTTCTAAGGATAACAACAAGCGCATACTTACTCTTATGAGCACAAAAATCACACTGAAGAGTAAATGCATTAAATGTGCCTTCTCTAATTTTGGGATTATGGAACTCAGACAAGAACTGAAGTTCCCATCAGCACTGATGAAAAACATGTATTTTACAGTATGAGCAGGACATGAAGTGAATGGACACCACATAGAATACGATATTCACCAGCAAAGGTCAAAGAACCCAGAAGTCTAGTAAGAAATAAGCAAATAAATGACCAGAGTATCTTTACTGAATCAATAGAAACTTAGGCTGTCAGTGTGCTGTTATAGCACACCATTTTAAGGAGCTGGACTGATAACTATCTCTCCAGATTGAGAGAGAATAATAACTAACACCTGAGAATGCTAACATAACTTCTAGAAGGTTTCAAAATACTCTAAACAAAAAAATAGAGAGATAATGGTCCAAATCTAAAGTCTAAATCTGAATCATAGTACACAGGCATTACATCCCTGTGATCTAAAAGCATGTCTTTTTTAAAATTCATGTCAAAGTAATACATGCACAGACAAAAACCTAACCATAGCTTTCAATGTACAAACAGAAACCCATAGCCTATTTTGCCAGAAGGACGTGGCTAAGTCTGAGGTGTTCCAGAGTAGTAACCAGCAGCCTATGCAGCATAGGCATCACATGCTTTCATCTGACTGCTGCCTTCAAAAGGATAGGACCACACAGCTTAAATATCCAGAATATTACCAGACCTGTACTCAGATTAAAGCACAGTACAACACTTGCCAGACCTCAAGGTAGCAAGAAAATAACTCTCCATGCCCAAAATATTTAAATGCCAGTACGGACTCTCAGTCAGGTGACTTATTACTGATCACCCTGCTTCTTCCAAGGTCTAGGAGCACAAACATGTTCCTTGTGTCCCATGGGTTTTGAGTCACTCCCACAGTCATATGGTAAATAAATGTCCTTCGCTGAGGAGCTAGTCCCAGTTCCTGCCAAATAATGACCCACAATGCTGTGGCAACACAAAAGAAAGTGAACTGCCTCTGGAGTCCAGAGAAGGACCACCAAGATGATTGGAGGGATTGAGCACCTCTCCTATGAGGACATGCCTGAGAGAATTGGGATTGGTCAACCTGGAGAGGAGAAGGCTTTGGTGTGACCTAATTGCAGCCTTCCAGTACCTGAAGGGAGCCTGCAAGAAAGACAGAGAGTAGTGATAGGACAAGGGGGAATGGCTTCAGACTGAAAGACAGTAGGTTCAGATTGGACACTAGGAATTAATTCTCTACTGTGAGGGTGGTGAGGCACTGGCACAGGTTGTCCAAAGAAGCTGTGCATGCCCCATCTCTGGAGGTGTTCAAGGCCAGGCTGGATGGAGCTCTGGGCAACTTGGTCTAGAAAAAGGTCCCCCTGTCCACGGCATGACATGTTGTTGATGTCATGAGGTTGTAATGATACCATGCACGCATCATATTGCATATGTAACAAGCAATAATCACGTGTATATATATTTATGTGTGTGTGTGTGTGTGTGTGTGTGTGTGTGTGTGTGTGTGTATATGTAACAAACACATTGCAATGTAACAGGGCTGTAATCAGGTAATACCCTTACAACCCAAATCATTCTATGATTCTGTGATTCTCTTCATGTCCGCACAATCACAGTCTGGTGTTTCAAAACTTTACATGTAGTCAGTCATGCACACAACAAGACCTTTACCATTGTCAGTGTGTGGCTTCACCTACATGCCACCCACCATCAAAACAGAACAGTGAGGCTGAAGCTGTGAGTAAGAACACTGGGGGATGAATCTACTGAGAGAGAGTTAAAGACAAAAAGTGTCTCCCTGCGTTACTAAGAACTTCTGCCACCTGATCAGTGCTCCTCTCCGTGTTCCCTGAAAACAAACAGGCTTCACTTGATTTCAAGATCCTCTAAATGGTCTTTGTATCCCAAAACAAGAGTTATTTTCTCTGCTGGAAATAGAGAAAGGCTGACTAACACACCATTTTTATCCAGTTCAAGCCTCCATAGGAATTTTGCATGGCAAGCTGCCCGAGCACCCAGGGGAGTCCCGTGCTTGTCTCATCAGCCATGAAATCCTGAGCTGAACAAAGCAAGGTCAAACATGTTCTGTATAGATACTGATGTCACCTTTTCACAAGAATCAGTCTTGACACTTTTTTTTCTGTTGTTCTCCCTTGCAATTATGCTGTATTTCAGCTGTTACAAGGAAAAAGAACAGCCTGAAGGCCAGAACAGAACTACAATGGAATAGCAACCTGACACACTGGAGATAGATGTGCATATACTAAAAAAAGCCCTTCTCCTCCTGGTCAGCTGGCACTGAGGAGAGAAGCATTCTAGGAATGATGTCCTGTTTCACATCACATGTAACTTCTGCACCCAAAACCAAGTCAGGGCTGGTTCAGGAGCTTGTGGGTGTGTTTTGGATCAGTCCCATGCCAAAATCAACAGCAGCACTGCAAGAAGGTGACACAGAAGGTGGAACTGTAAATCTGCAGTCAGGACCAGGAGGGTTAGGTGAGATTCTAGTTAGTTATTCTACCTTGTGGGTGACTGCATTTGCAAATGAAAGAGATGATGAACACCTTTTGAAGTTCAGTGAAGGTACCATTATAAGAGAGGAATAACAGAAAACTAGTCTTAGCTGGCATTCCCCACTATCATCCTTACAGTTTTCAGGCTAGACAGAGATGTTTCCTTTTTTTCCTTCCCAACACCTTAACACTGGACCAAATGAACTTGCAGATGTGTACAGACTAGTGCCCATATGATTAATGCAGATTTGAACCTGCAATTATAATCATTAGTGCTTGTTCTGAGCAGCATGGATGTTTTTCTCACAAAGTGTTCCCTTTGCATCTTCCAAGCAATCAAGTGCCATAAAAACAGCTTTGAAAAACTACAGTAGTTTACACTTTATTTTTCCAATAAATACTCCTGTCAATATTGATTAATACTGAATAGTTGATACTACACCATTTTTAGAACTATTGTGGAAATTACACAGCATAGAGAAAAAAACAACTTCTCACTGTTTCTGATTGCAGATGTTATTGGTTCCTGTTGTCTCATTGGAGGACTTCAAAAACAACTTGTAGTTGCATGTATATTTTCTTACTCTACAAAACATTGAGTGAATTATCCACGGTATTAAACTAAAGATATTGTCTCCAGAATATTCAGATGGGGTTCCCCTGTTGTACAGACATTATTGTGTTAAAACCTTTGTGACTTAATTTCATGGTAAAACATAAAAACAGGAGAAAAATCTGTTTATCTGTAAGGTAATTGTCTGCAGATAGACGGTTTGTAGCAGATCATACTTTCAATCCATAGGTCAGATCTCAGGTCCAGTATTCTGCTCCCTTCTGAAAAACCCCACAGATTATCAAGGGTACAGTGCATGTCCAAGAGCTCTACAGAAGGGCATCCAGTGAAATATTGTTGGGTCAGGGAGGGAACCAAGAGAGCAGCATAAGTAAGCAAACCCAGTCTTCTTCCTAAAGTTATATGCAGTTCATAACAGCATCTTTGCTGTGATTTTCTTCCAGTTCCATCTACACTAGAGTGAAAAGAAATTATTCCTTGTGTGGCAAAACCATACAAGAGGAAGTAATCTTATATCAATTCACACTCTATTTTCATATTTCCATGTCTACTAAAACAATTCATTGTGTTTTGCAAGCCTACCACCAGATGAATTTTTATTGCGTTTAAGCTTCATGATAAATATAGCACCTAGCATACCTAATTATTACAGCCTATGCTCATTACCACAGGAAGCTACATTCCAAAGTTGTTTAGGGTAGACAGCTCCCTCAGTCCCAGGTCCTTCTCATTAAGCCACAATTAGTGTGATAAATGGGGACAGTTATTTGGTTACAGGCAATAATGGCACTGCTTGCTCATCAAAAAATGGGGAGAAATAATTAAATATCACAAAAAATGGCTTAATAATTAGTAATAGTACCTCAGTCACCTGCAAGTAAAGCAGAACTCCATTCAGGTGTTCATTATAGGCTGCAGTTCAAAGCCAACATGGCCTTTACCTCAAAATAGCTATCTGCATTAATGTGGTAGGCGGAAGGATGGAATCATGCTTGTCCTTGCCAGGAGTGCTGCAAGGTGCTTGAGACGGAGTGTGTACAGTCAAGCTGAAGCTAGAGTTGGTAATCATTTTGGCTAAAGCAGCTGCAGCCTGAGGAGCCTGTGAGTGCATCCTTGGTGGCTCCCTAATTTTTAAGCACCATCTAGGCCAGCATTTCCTTGTCCACAAAGTGACCTAAAGAGCACTTGAGGATCCAATTTTTTAATATACATTGAATTAAGGAAGACTATTCTGCGGCATGTGGTCAGTACTAGGTTAAATGAAAAAGGATTCACTTCTCTGTCACTTAGTTACAAATACAGCATTATACAATCTCATTTAATTGCACTCTTCACCTCTTTAACATCCTCAGCCTTCTGTCTCAACCCATCCCTCCTCAGGAAACACCTCCTGCTGACTGAAACTGCCTTCTGATAATTAAGCTCAGTATCCTCTTTTCTCCCAGGGGTACACAACACCATGTCCATGTCATAGAAATCAAATGCAACAGGGCTCAGCAGCACCTCAAGAGGGTCACCTAATTCGCCTTTCGTCCCAAAGGCAGGATCAACTTCTTCTAAATTGTTCTTGACAGAAGTTCGTTTAATCTGCTCTTAAATCCTCCAGCGGCTCCGCAGCCTCCTCAGCAATCCAGGCTGTGATCAGCCTCTTTTACCATTAGAAAACTCCAAATGCTCAAGGTACATTTCCTTTACTGTAATTTAGCACTTCACTTCTTGTACCAGTCTGTCAAAGTTACAACTGCATCAAGTCAGAGAATTTTATTTGACTTAATTTACTGCCAACCAACGCAAATATACAATCCCCGGTTCACAGTGATGGGGGAAAAAAACAACCCCAGATATCGCTGTGCAAAAACCTACTTAAATTTCTGTCCTTCCCCTTCCTGCTCTCAAGTACTCTTACTTTTGCCTTTTTTTAATCTCAGGGCGCCAAAATTCCTCCAGTGAGGCATGGCTGCATGGGAGGCTGAAGCAGTACAACTCATTCTAACCCTCGATGGTTAAGGTTTCCTGCCATGTTCCTTAATTTCCCTTTCCCAGTGTGGGTTGCCCATGAACCCCAGTCCCTCAGCGATGTCCTATTATGGGTCAACCATGGCCACAGTCCCTCTATTGTGTTCTTTCCCCAAGCATGTTCAAGCATGCAGGTTTGTTGACTTCTCCAGGCAAAGTGGTGCCCACAGCTTTGCATGTGAGCCACAGGCAGTTCAGGGCACAGGGGCTGGTAGCAGTGCAGGGGTGGGCAGCTTCTCCAGCTGCCCGTGAGGGCCCTCATCTCTAGGCTCTTAAGACAGCTGGTGGTCAATACCTGCAGACAGGTCACTGGGTTTGACCTTTTGTCTTTCGTTCCCTCTGTTCCCAGTGCTGCTCCTCAAACAAGTGTAGTGTGGTGCTGGTCTCAGGCTGCACAGGCAGGATGGGATTTTTGCACAGGTTTCCCTGGCATTGGCTACATCCAGCTCATCTGCATCCCTGATGGAGCCCTGATCTGCTCAGCTGCTCAGAACTACTCTTCCTACCAGCCCCATTACTTCTGAAGTCAGGCTTTCTTACTTCATATTTCAGTTTCATTGCCCCACTGCTGAAAGGAACTTATATATGCACTTAGGTACTTTCTTTTGCTTAATCAAAGCCTGTGTAAGTACTTGTATGCAAACATATTAATTGCAGGCAAAATTGCTCTTACGTAAGCCACTACCTGGTGTTTTTCATGGAATTGGAAATTCACAACAAAGACCTTTGCACCCATTAAACGTTTTAGGAAAAGCTTTTAACTTTAGGTGAGGAAATGTGTCATGGGAAATTTGAGTGCATTATCATCAATATCATCAGAAGAGAAGATAATTTATTCCTGACAGTTGTCTTTTACAGCATGTCATTAGAGTGATCCCTTTATAGCACCCATTCATATACATGACATCTTAAGTCATACCAATCCATCTTCCTCAGCAGATAAAAGACTATCATCTTTCTAATATCTCATTTTTTTCATTTGAAATCTTGAGTCAAAAATCATTGCACAAGCATTAACAAGTCCAGCCTACCAATTTCCCGGAACCCCCAAGCACTTTCTAGAGCCATCTCTTCTTCCTTCCTTTCTGCCCCCACCCCAATCTTGTAAAAGAAAAATAAAAGAATGCAAGACACTTCTGGAATGAAGGACTAAGGGAAACAGACCGTTTTTACCAACCCAGATTACTGATAAGCATATGATTTTGTCATCAAGAAGCCCCTGTGACCAGATGGAATATATACCTCAAATGTTTGGCTTTCAAAGCCACCCCCCCCACAAAAATAATCTCTGAGTTTGAGAAGACTAATAGTACATATGAGGACAGCTATCTCTCTGAGATGCTTGGAACAGACAACAAACCAGCTGGGATTTGGTGACCAGCCTAGCAAAGGCTCTTTGCTCTGGTGCTGTGTAAAATTCTCATAAGAGTTAACATCTGACCTCAAGTTCTCCTCGGTCCTATCTTAGATCCCTACAGTTCATTTGGTCATATTTCTCACTGAAGATAAATATCTCTCACTAGAGATACAAATATGTACAACCCACATCATGCTTTCCTCACTTAATGAAGTCAGGGAAACTGAGGTAACTTCCACACATATTTACGTCTTCATAACATGGAACCATTATCCTGCATCCATCAGATTCTTCTAAGTTCAACTCCTTTTACACTTTTGGGGTAAATCTCAGTCAACAAATATGCTTCCTCTCCTCTGCAAGTAAATATTTTTCCATACTTGTGTTCTTGACACAACTCTTACTGGTTCATCATTTCACACCTGCCTTCTTCAAGGACTGTAATAGTGTGACTTTCCAGTCCATGCACTGCATTTAGATGGGTAAGGTCCAAACTAACATCCACTCACAATAATGGTGTGGTATTAAATCAGACTCACAGGATATGTTCCCTTCATACATAGACTATTTCACAGGGTAACTGTATTAAGTCTTTGGAAAGGCTTCATGTACTGACTCACAAAGTGCTTCTTTACATATCCTAAGGCTTAGTTGCCCAGTCTCACATTAATTGTTTGCATTACTGGCACTCAATGCCAGCATGCTGTCACTGAAAAAACATGGTATTAAGATAGGGCTTTTAGCACTAAGATTACTTATCAATAGAAAAAAAAAAAAACAAAAAAACAAGAGTACCATTCAAGATCTTGTAATATAATTAGCACAGCATAATAGATAAGAGTTTAAATGCAGAAATCACCTCCTTGATTTTGGAGGGAAACATTAACAGTTTTCTGCTGCAATACTAAGGAACTGAAGTTTATTCCTCATGCAGATGAAGGTGTCTCTTCACAGCAAAGTCAGTACCACCCAGAAAAGAGACAAAATGTAGAACCTGTACACTTCTGTACAGGCAAACAATCAGATTGGTAGCTTGTTTGGTGACGGATAATGAAATGCACATTTATTTCTCACTACCTCCTGCTCCAATAGGAAAATGGCAGTGCAAGCCACAATCCTCTCAGTCAGAACATACAAACAATAAAAGAAATATGTACAGAACTCACCTCACTGTCTGTAGTACATGGCATTGAATCTGAACTTTCAGTCATCCCAAAAGCAATCCTCTCCCTGAATTCACAGGAAAGTCTTCTCCCTGTATTTTGTGCATATGGAAATCAGATCTACTTGTAGGCCATCAAATATATTTCTGAAGTCTGTGGTCTAGTGAGTTCGACTTTAAGTATTTAATATTAGGTAGAATTCTTGCTAGTTATATGGAACAGAAGATATTTTCTCCTCATTTTTAATGCTTGCACGGAATATGTTGCATACCTGGAAATATCCATTTTTCATGCTGGATACATGTAAGGGAGCGAGGCTGATAAACAGACAGAAACAGGAGGTACAGGATTCTGGATAACTGGAAGTTACCCAACACATAATAATTATGGATTTCTATCAAAATACACAATAAAAGATTGAGAGCTCATCACAAGAAGAGAAATTTTCACTTGTTGCTCACACCAGTAGCAAGTAAATCCATCTGTTCGAGCAAATCTTTGTCCAAGTAATGCACAGAGTACAAAGTTGAAGTGTGTCTGAAATGGTAAAAATACAGTCCTTTGACTACTCAAAGACTCTGGGTATTTCTACATTTTTACAAAGAGATCCTTCCCATTATCCTCCCTATTTTAGCCAAATTCCACTTTGAGTAGATACATTTTCCAGTCTGCGTGCTCTCTAGGTTTAATGAGATGCTTTGGCTGGGACTCAGCTAGGAATTGAAGCACAGGACTGTGGGTGTGGCAGGGAACCTCTGCTCCTGCTGTACTCAGTGACCTCTTCAGAGGGACTCAGCTCCCTGCCCCACGGGCTTCTGCTCTACAGAGGCCTGAATCACTCCTGGCCTACCAACCCACCCTGTTGCCTTTATGCTGGCCATGCCAACCAGAATTTAAATATTTTCCTTTGTAATCTGAAAACTAAATCTTGCTATACACGGCCAAGCAAATCCTCTGCCTTCTTTTCTAAAACCCAGCAAACAATGATGGTGCCATTCCACTTCCACGCACCCCCACACACATTTCCAAATTTCAGTTTGAAGTGAAATAAAAACAAA
>WAAG01092262.1:27280-40963 GCA_013390105.1 Tichodroma muraria
ATAAGAAGATTGAAAATGGCAAAAAAAAAAGTTTTGAGAAATACATAATTCCTGAAATGATGGAGGTTGGATCAACTTTTCTTTTTTTTCCTAACTAAAAATCACAAATTACTATTTTCACATTATTTTTATAGCAGCTGCTGAAAATGCTTATGGAAATTTCCACTTAAGAGAATAAAATGATTTTTGAAGACTTGCCCTGTATTAAAATGTTTGGGCCTAGAATTATCTGGTATCTGACCAATACAATATTACATAAAATTCTTGGATTTTAATAAAATTTCTGGATATGGATCAGTTAATAAACTTTGTTTCACCAACCTAACAGATATCCAGCTATGACTGCTTAATGAATGTTTCCCTAAAATGAAATCTGGAACATTTCAAATACCAGACTGACAGAAAAAAATAAGTCTCTATAAGAAAAACTCTGTTGCAGATTCAGTTCTACATAGCTGAATCACACTTTATTTCAACTGGCAGCATTTTCACCTCTGAAAATCTTCTCACATAGCATTGTGGCAGTCTTTTATGTTCACAGTGATTATTTACTGAACAATATACTAAAAAAGGGTGCTGGGAGTGCAAGGCCAACACCTTCCCACACAGTCCGGATTCTTTAAGTGCTGTATCCATTCTGGACCTATAGGTTCTGCAGGGAAAGGCAGGTACAGAGCCTTTCCCTGGGGCAGGCTTGAAATGCTTGAGCATTACATTAGGACTAAAAGCTTGCACACTTTGAAGGGGTGCTACACAAATGCAAGTGGCCCAGCTGCAAATGCTTAGCCCTTTCCCTACACTTGGGCACAAAGTGCAGAGCTGCACCTGCAATGGGAGCTGCACCGCAATGGGAGCTGCACCACAATGGGAGCTGCACCGCAATGGGAGCTGCAGCTGCAATGGGAGCTGCACCTGGCAATGGAAGCTGCAGTTGCAATGGGAGCTGAACTGCAATGGGAGCTGCACCTGGCAATGGAAGCTGCAGCTGGAAATGGGAGCTGCAGTTGCAATGGGAGCTGCACCTGGATTATGGGAGCCTCACAGTCCATGCCAGCTGCCTCCTGCTGGCCTCAGGTGCAGGGCTCAGGCGCATGAGGCCACCACCCAGGTATCACCTATGCACTGTCTGGAAGGTGTGCAACATGCCCTGGAAATGTGACACCTTGGGCTGCCACACTTCCATCTTTCTTTTAATGAGAAGGGAAGACTGGAGACTGGGAACAAGCCTCAGTGTTTGAGCTTACATTACAAACCTGACACAAGGAGATGCCAGTCAGCCCTAGCAGGAATCCAAGCTGGACCAGCACAGGCTTGCTTTGTAGTCCTGTTGTACAACCCTGAGCTCAAGGCAATAAATCAGCTTCCTTGTTCCCATCTTAACACTTTTATAGCCCCTGCTACAGACACTGCCTCATAATATTATCACAAAAAATAATATTTGTGATGATGGTGGAGTTGAATCAGCAGTGAGTGCAACTTAGGCACTGGGCTGATGATGAACAGGGCATCACTGACTGTGGAGAGGCAGCCACAGCTACAATAATGAAACATTGGGGACTGTGGTTCCTGTGATAAACAATATGCCACTTCCTTGCTGCTTCCACCAAAGCATTGTATAAGAAACTACTATCAGCTGCATGTAGGTGGCATAGCAGTTGCCAAATTGCTGATTTATTGGTGTTTGCCAAGCAAATAGCAGCAGTGGCTGTGGAAGAATTATTAGTGAATGTGAAAACGGATTTTGCTTCATAATTGTCAGGACATTGTAATATATTGGTAAGGAGACAGTTTTAGGCAGCTCCACCTTTTTTCCAAAATCGTTAACTAGAACAGTTCAGCTAAGCCAATGGTGTATATTTCTCTTGAGTTCATGAACTGGCTTTGGACAGAAAAACACATAGACAGGAAAAGGAGAAGAAAACACACAAAGGTGTAGCTAAGACATCCCAGTTAGAGACTGGCTTTATTTTTATGGCGTAAGTGAAAAGATACCAAAAATGACCTTTTTACTAAACAAATACCTTTCAATCTTGTCAGCTCAACATGAGTGCAGGTATTTCAGCCGCTAGACAGGACTACAAAATGTCACAATCACCAACTGCAGGTGAATCCTCTCTGGTACCAACACAGAGTTGCAGTGTCATTTTTGCAAAAGTAACAAAACAAAACACAGCTTACTATATGTGCTGGAGAAGGAAGGCAGCACACAGAACATCTACTCCAAGGACAGAGATTTCACAACCTCTCTGGGCAATCTGTATCAGCATTGATCAGCCTTTGAGAAAACATTTAAGTGGAACTTCCTGTGCTTCAAATTGTGACAATTATCTCTTGTCCTGTCACTGGGCACTAGAGTCTGGCTCTGTCACCTTTACCTCACTCATCCCAACCCAGTCCAGTATTTATGCCAGTGGGTAAGATCCCCTGACTCTTCTCTTCTCCAGGCTGTACAGTCCCAGCTCTCTCAGGCCCACCTGATATGACAAATGCCCCAGTCCTTTAATCCTCTTTGTGGCCTTTCACTGGACTTGCTCCAGTACATGCATGTCTCCCTTATGCTGGGGAGCCCAGCACTGAACCCAGAGCTCCAGATATGCCTCATGAGTGCTGAGTGGAGGGGGAGGATCACCACCTTCAGTCTGGTGACACCCTGCCTGCTGCAGTACATGGGCACATGTCCCAGGTGCCAAAAGACAATACAAAACTTGCCATAGAAGCATAGAACCATTTAGATTGATAAAGACCTGTAAGATGATTGAGTCCAACTGTTAATTTTGCACTGCCAAGTCCACCACAAAACCCTGTCCCCAAGTGCAACATCTACACATCTTGTACATAGCTCCAGGGATGGTGACTCCACCACATCCCTGGGAACCCTATTCCAACGTTTGACAACCTCTACTGTGAAGAAATCTTTCCTAATGTCAAATCTAAACTTCACCTGGTGCAACTTGAAGTTATTTTCACTTGTCCTCTGTTTGTTCTTCTTCTGCACAGTATGCAGGAAAGAGAGAAAGTTTTTCCTCCCTAAAGCATTTGTAGAAGTCACAAACTATTCAACCAACCAGCTAGGAATGTGAAGGCAACATCAGAAAGCTGGTTGGGGAGAACTTTTTCAAATATTCTCGGACATTATGCTGAGGGATTTCTTCTACTCCTATACCTAGTCTACCTAATCTTTTGCCATTTTCAGATAACACTAGCAAACTTTTACGTAAAAAACTTATTCAGCTCTTCAGCTGGAAGCCATGTAGAAGCTATTCTTCAGCCCTTCTCACTGTGCAGACTACAGTGCTCAAATGTTGACACATTTTTTTTTTTGGCCTGTTTAAGAGACAATCAATTTATAGAACAATTTCAGAAGTCTATGTAGTTTGTCTTCACAAGTCTTTTTAGTTTAGCTTTCGGATTGAAGCACTTCAAGCACTTCAAACAAGTATCACATGGCTTTCTGAAGTCTGCTACAGAAATTGTAATAGAAGGCCTATTTCAGAAGAAGCATAACTAAACACACAAGGAAGACATGATTCATTGGGACTGGGAAAATTCAATGTCTTCTGTAGACAAGTATTTACTTCCTCCTGATTCACAAGCACCTGAGGTATTTCTCTAAGCAGCAGCAAAGTGTCAAAGGCAAGAAGAATTTTAACAGCTCAGCATATGAATAACAGACTTATACTGAGACACAGCCAACTGAAGCTGTCATAAGAAAGATCAGGTAGACAGGTTTGCTCAGGGGTTGAGCACTATAAGCACCTCTGTTGTGCTGGCTGCAGATGTGCCCTGTGCAAACACACATGGGAGAAAGGCAATGAAAATCCATAAAAATAGATATAAAAGAAACTTTTACAGATGTAGTGCAGCCTGGAAAGGGTTATGGAACTATGACCAAAACAAGACTCCTACTCTATTCAGATAAATAGAATTTTGTAGGTGTTTAAAATATCAGATTTGTAGTGGAAAAAATTCAGGGTCTGTATCAATTCCTTTTTTGAATGAAAAAGTTTGTAAGACCCTGACTAGTGATTAAATCATCAGGTCAAAGGTACACCTCACTGGACAGGAGGGAAATTGAAATGCTATTCTTGCTGAGCCAAGGTGGAAAGAAGATATTCATTGAGCTTAATCAGAAAGCTAACTGAAAGTATTCAAACAAGCCTGGTTGAAGAGCTAGAGGCTTCACTGCAGGAGTCTGGGAAGTCTCTGAGCATGTCTCCAAAGGGATCAACACCCACAGCTGCAATTTTTTCTGGGGAAAAGCATCCAAAGTAAGGCTGAAACCTGGCTTCTGAATTGATTTTGGTGATTTCAATAAGTTTGATCATTTGTTTGCTATTTATAAGAAAGAAGTCGGAGTCAACGCATTTCTGGACGAAAATCTCTGTAACTATAAAAAGCCAAGACAAATCATTTCTAAATATGCATTTGAAGTATCAAGTAGATACTTGATAGTAAATACTCACACAAGAAAGGAGTTCAACTATTGATTTACAAAACAAATGTTTGTTCAGGGCAAAAGGACAAAATCCTAGTTATTTTGCACCAAATGACCTTTGGAGGATATGAACTAGCTTCATTTCTCTTTGGAAGCCTCTCAGTGCCTCATATTTCATGGGTGATGGATAGCTGTCTATATTTCACAGGAAGAGCTGCCATGCAGGAAGGCACCTTTCAGACAAGAATCACAGAATAGCTGTTTGTGATAATGGAGTACTGCACACTTGCAGCACATATGAAATCCCTTCAGAACCAATGATGTTTTTTATAAAACAGACAAAACCAGAACTGAATTCTGGGGACAATCAGGCAGTAGTTACACGTGATTGTGGAAGAGTCATAAATCAGGCAAAGATCTGCCCAGCAGTGTAACCCACTTGCCAGCAGTTATCTGAAATATTCAAGTCTCTGGCAGCAATTTTAACTAAAGAATTCACTGTAATTAACTCATTAGCAGTTGTTCCAATGAGCTTAGCACTGTAAGCCTCTGAGGCTCCAGAAAGCTAGATATTTCAGAGGCTGTAAATTTTGCTGGAATGTGTCAGGTGTTTGTTTGAACAAGGCTTTCCTCAGTAAACATCAGTGAGTTCAACCATATTCCACTTCTTGGGAAAACGTAACCTTTGTGGCAACCCTTCCTGGCAGAACACATCCTATGGTGCTTTTTCCATGGTTACTCAGGCTACATAGCAAGGCCAGCAATAAACACACATCCTTTTATGCCTAACAGTCGGGTTTCTCTTTACTTTTGGGCCTAAAACAAAACCTTCTACAGCTACATCTCCATTAGGGACTACAGCAGCTGGCAGTACCGTGTGCAGCAAAGAACAATAAATGTATAACACACAAAGGTCATTTCTGTGGCAGAGTGGGACCTGCTCTAACAAGTTATGAATACGTAACAGAAAATGGAGTTTGGCAGGTGTTTTCTGTTCTCCATGCTGAAGCCCTGCACAATGTGGAAAACTCTTCCCTTTACTGGGTCTTGAAACTCACTACAGCATCACACCAAGCCCCATATCAGTCATGATATGCTGCTCCTTGACCAGGAGTGCATGACCCAAAGGCTTCCCTTACAAAGTATCCCAGGCAGGAGCACCTTATCCAAGGCCACATTGCACAGCTTCAGACAGAGTCAGCACAGGCCACTGGGAGGCCAACTATGCAGCCACCAACTGCACCCTCACTTAGATCTCACCCAAATTCTCTGTACATGCCATGTACAAGCCCAGAATGCTGGATAGACAACAGAAATCCCACTGTGCAGGTGGGAGCAGAGGGTCTTTCCAACCTAGGTAGCCCTCAACATCCCCTGCCCCTATTCATCAGGGACACAGCCTTCCAGTAAAAACCTATTGCAGGAAAAGAGGGAGAAAAGCCACACCAGGACAGCTGTGCTTTCCACACTTATCTGTTCAGAATCCATTCTTGCCAGTATGCCCCAAGGACAACACATGCAACTCTTGGCCTTCACTAGGTTGGTCTCCTTGAAGATCCCTGTTCCATGGGGGGTGTTCTGCTCCAAGTCTTTCTGGCATATGTGTGCTTTACCACCATCCCTGTCAACTCTGCTTCTACCAGTTATGTCACAGTCCTCCCCATGGAGAAGCAGGGAGTCACAGAGACACTGTGCCATGTTTTCCTATGGGATTGGCTCTGACATGCTCAACAGAGGTAGAAAAGCCTGGCCTTCCCTCATTTCATATGCCCAGTACCTTTATACTCTAAGGCAGAGGATCTGGACAGACTTGTTGCTGTGTGAATAACAACACACTTAAGCACTTAAGTTTTTTTCTTGTATCAGATGCTTAATGCAGAATCGTCTTTATTTTATTTTTAAATATTGAGAGAAACATTTTATGAACTGTCATTATCTAGTATGGCAGATAACATATGTAGCTGGGTCATAGTTTCTAGAGTTTCATCACAGTTTGGCAGTAGTTAAGCATTTTCTAATGAAAGCTAGAATTTGTAGACACTGACAACATACCAGAACTGCAGGGGGTAGAAAAACACGAAACTTGATAATTCTGAAAGACTTCAGTGAAGATCACGAGAATTTGCAGTCCAGCCAGTGCCTGCCCAAGTCTGGGTACAGCTGAAAAAAAGCACCCTGAGATGCTCCTCTATTTCTTTCAGATCTGGACCCTGCTGACACTAAAAGAGAACTGGGGGAGGAAGGGACAGCTTTAATATGGAGGCTGGGAGGAACAGGACAGCCCAGTCAGGACACACCTGTGGTGCTGGTCTGTCTTTGTTTAGCTCTGCCTGCAGCCAAACTTGGCCTTGCAGTAATGATTATACAGCTCCTAGTGCACCAACAACATGGTTCCTCAAAAGCCATTAGGAGATGTAAGATCTGTTGGGCCAAACATCTCCCAGACACGTCCAGGACAGCTGGCAGCTCAGCCACAGACCAAAAACACTTAGAAGAGACACCAAATCTCCCCTGATCTGCTGTCAGAGCAGGAGCCTTGTGTTGGTGGCTTGAGCCCTTCAGGAAGATAACCTTCCACCACCCCTGTGTTGGCACTAGGTGACAGTTTGTGTCAGGGCAGACAGGACAGATGACCCCAGAACAAAGCAAAAAGCAGCAAAAAGCCAAGCAAGACAGGACCTCACTTCAGCTCCATCAGTGTGCCAGAGGGTTGAGGATGCAGCCCCTGAATCAGTGATCTCAAACCTCTGGTGTAGCTGATAGCTGAGGTAGCTGTCCTCACATCTTTAGCTAATTTTCACATGCAAACATGGCCTCATCTTGCATGTTTGATAAATAACCTTTACTACTGCTACTGATGTCCTCTTCAGTACAAATAGTGTGCACTTGCCACAATCAACTGGTACAAACCTAGCCCTTCTCAGTCTGCTGCATTCCAGATTTGGAGGAGGAGAAGACTAAACTTGAAGCTTAATTATTTAAAATAAATTAGTTTCCCCACTTAAGAGTTAGAGATGTGATTTAACAAGTTGGGGACTGACATTTAAAAGTTTAGTGGTGAGTCAGACTGTGCCAAAAGGGTGCAATTGAGAACAGAGTGAAAAGTGAATGTAAACTCTCTGGAGCTTTAATCTTGATTGCAATATTACTGACAAAACTCAGCCCAGAACCGACCCAGATTCATCTAGCCTAGCTTTTTAAACATAGATGTGACATCCCATTTAAAAACTGTTGTCCTACACACCATCTGTAGTTTACGGAGAAAAATCAAGGCCTCTGGGGGAAATCATCCTGATCTGAAATCCAGATTTCAACAGCCTGTTAGCAATATTCCCTTCCCTTTTAAAAGAAGTCTCCTGATTGCATCACCCCTTGCATCTGTGAGCTGTAGGAGTCAGGCTGCTCATAAAAATCTGCTTCAGACACCAGAACACCTAGAACTTACCCTCTCTATTCAACTTTCCTAGCTTGCTGTCTTGCTTGCTCTGTCACTCTCCAGTAGTGACCACTGAGGATTCCTGTGGTTTAGGAGCACGGCCCAGCAGGTGCCATTCTGCACAGACAGCAGGTATTGCTCACATCCACGCTGGTGCATTAAAACATGGAGTAAACGTGGCCATCTGGAACACAGCTCTAGCTGAT
Organism: Tichodroma muraria; assembly: GCA_013390105.1. Taxonomy (NCBI): domain Eukaryota; kingdom Metazoa; phylum Chordata; class Aves; order Passeriformes; family Sittidae; genus Tichodroma; species Tichodroma muraria. The sequence continues at coordinate 35,358 of WAAG01092262.1, forward strand.
TTTGAGCACCCATGGGCACAGGACTCCAGATGAAGCCTCATGAGCCTTGCTGAAGAGCTGTCAGTTTGTGGTGGAACCCCTGGCACCAGGGACACTGCTCTGCTGTCCAACAGGACCCACAATCCTCTTGCAAAAGGCTGCCCCAGCCTATACTGGCATTTGGGGTTATCCTGCCCCAGCTGTTGGTCATTTTGGCCGGACTGCCGGGATGCTTCTGAAGAGTAGACCTTTCTCCAGCCTATCAACCTGGTGTCATACAGGGAGGGCTCTGCTTCCCTTTACCATCCTCCAATATATTCTTCCAGGCATTTCAAAAGGTAAAAACATCCCACCTATGTTTTCTGAATCCCCCCCATACAAGGGGGATCATTACAAAGTGAAAAAAGAAATTATATGTGACAGAGACAGATTACATTAGACTGCATTAATGCAGCTCAGGAAAAGGAATTGAGTGGGAAAACTTTCAGTATTCTTGTGTTTAAAGTGCACACAGACAATGCAAGATTCCTATTTGCCTTAAAGGTACATAAATTTTTTACTGGCTTTATTTGCTGGAAACAAAGCATAATGTTCAGTATCACAGCACAGTGATAGGGGTCTGTAAGTTGTATAGTCACTGGCTAGATCAATAAAATCAAAATGCAGTTTCAAATCGACCAAATATAAAATAAGTTGTCTGAAGGCAAAAAACCAGAACAGTCTACAAGGTTGACGGACCATTGAAGAAAAAGATTCAAGAGTTCTTTCAGAAAAGTTCTTCAATACGTCAAGGTGTAATAAATTGGTATTTAAAAATATACATTGTATTATGCATAGCCTGGAAATCAAGAGACCATACTACAAATACAACTAACTAAATAAATAAATTGATTGCACTATCAAAACACTGTGATCATTTTGCATTTTCTTCAATTGGAAAAAAAATATCATTTCCTGCAGTGAACTCAAGGTGAAGAGGGATTAAAGTGATAACATTCAAGAGAAGCGCATTTGTTTATATCATTTAAAATAGGTGGGGAATAATGACACAGAAGAAAATGTCAACATGACAATGCAAGCTCTGGAAGATTTTAAGATGTCCTTTCATGCTGAAAATCAATACTAAAATAGCACTTTTCAGTTCCATGTGTCTGTATTTTCCCTAATTTTTCTCCAAGATTCTCCACATTTGTAAGTGGTTACTGTTTCAAAGCGATCAGACTTTCAACACATTTTTTAATTGGGATACTGCCCGGTTTCAGAATTCCAACTGGAAATTAGGTTTCTAAAACCACAGTTTGTATTTGAAGATAAGAAAACATAAGTTGTCCCTATCCTATAAACCAGCTCCTCAGTTAGGGAAAACTGAGACCCTAAGATCTTTTCATTCCTGTTTTTCCCCAGAAAAAAATGATAGGATAGTCTTTAAAGCACACCCACAATTCATATGGAAAATCTACTTCCAGGTGTTTCATTGGTATTGATCACAGCAGGCACTAGAACACGTGTCAAGGGCAGTGTCCTAGGTGGAATCATACCGTGCTTTTAGGAGCATTTTGCAAATGGTCCATGGGCTGTGAACAGCAGCAGCGCATCCACAGATTGCACAGATGCCTTGGGAGTTCATGGGGTGGGAAGCACAGCAGGGCTGGGAACAGGACACTGGGGTCAGGCTCCAGATTTTGAGGATAGAACTCCATAGGAAGAGATTGCTTTCCTTAAAGACAAGTCACAAGGATACTGGTTGGAGGACACCTCCAGTGGTCACCCAGCGCAGCCTCCTGCCCAAGCAGGAGTGCTGCCAGCACCAGCTCAGCTAAGCCATGGCTTTGTCTTGCTCAGTCTTGAATACTCTGACAGGCAAAGAGGGCAGCACCCACCTGTGAGGAGATAAGGCTTCTCCTCACATCTAATCTGAGCCCTGCAAGCTTCAGTGCAGCCATTTATCCCTTGCCATATGTTCTGACTCCACCAGGAAGACTTTGGCTCTGTCATGTCTATCCCTGTTCTTTAAATAGCTGTACTCTGCTCAATACTACACCTGCCCTTTGAGTTCTTCACTGATTCCCTCAGACTCTCACCGTAGTCCCTGTTGACTCGCTGAACCCTCTTTTGTATGTAAAGGGCTGCTACTGGTCCTCTGAGGGACATCCAAACAAATCAGGAAACACTACATTAGGTCACTTCAAGGTTTTCCCCCTTTTCTTTCCCTTCCCCAAAGTTCATTTGCAAAACAAGCATATTACCACAAATAGTTGCAATGATACAAATTAACCTTGTCTGATAAAAACCAACATGACCCAAAAGCTGTTCCATTGATCCATGACAAAACATGGGGTTATCTTCTTTACCTGAGGAGCCTAACAAAGACAAAGAAAGAAACAAAGAAAGATTTAAGCCTAGGCTATTCTTCTTTTTCCTAGCTGATAATTGAAAAAAGCACCTGAAAAGAGCAATTAATCTTCCTTTTCTAAACTGACTTATCATAAGAGGCATCGCCTTCTGGAGTTGTCTGTTCACTTCATTGCCTACAAATGGAGGGTGATAGACAGGCTCAGACATCAAGCTTAGTGTAGATGACTCCCATGTTACTAGCAATGGTTGCTAATAATGTGCAAGCTAAACAGACAAGCTAAGTTCCTCTCCTAAATTCAAGCTGGTTTGATAAAGCAAGCAGGAGTAAAAATGTGGTTATGTTTTGAACAAGAAGCAGTTACAAATCCAAATGCAAAGTCATTAATGGTGCATTTTGCATCACTCTCCAAAGTTAACGTGCAGCCATTACACTTTCTTTTAGTACAGTGTAAAATGTATAGTATATATTTAATTCAAGAGTTTTCAGACTCTGGAAAGTTTCACTGCTTTCTTACCACAGTGAACACCTTAACTCTGTTCTCTTACTTCATTCATCTCTATGAAATTTCTACACATTATTATAAAAGGAACGCATGACATCTCCTAATTTTATTCTCAGTAGCACAACGTTATTTTATATGATTTGTCAATATTATGCTCATGAAGTGTAGAAATGTAAGCCCTTCTCTACTAAAAAAAACACTCAAAAGCCTAAATTCTAGCATTATTCCTACCCCTGCAACATCACGGCAGACTTAATTTATCAGCACCACTGTCTGTTTCAAAGCTGACAGCAAGGAGTAAGAGCATTGTGAGGGGTTATCACATTTCACAAATGTTTTGCCTGGAAGAGTTAGATCAAAAGGCATCTTGGCAAGGAAAAAGAGGACTCCAAGGAACAGAAATGTAGGAAAAGTACCATGGTTAGGAATTTCTCCGCCTCCTCACTGCAGAGTAGAAGCAGTGAGGAAGCAAACTGGAACCCTGGCTTGGCCTCCAGCAGCCAGGAGGTGTGATGGACTGGACTAGACTAAGACAACCAGGAACACACCAAGCAAACGGGCCAGGAAGGAAAGATGAAGAGTGCTCCCTTCACTCCCGTGCAAAAGCAGCCCTTCCTGAAGACATGATGCAGTGTCACCTGAAAGTCATCATGCAAAAGCTCTGACTTCTAGACGAGGTGTTTTTCAAAGCCCTTCAATTGTGCAGATCAGTGTTGGATGCCTGATATCGCCATTCTGTCAAAGAGAAATTGTTGGGACATGTGAAAAAGTTAAAATCTTAACTACTATAGGTTGTTCTTCTATAAAATTTTATTTTAAATGCATTTATATATGGGAACACCTGTGAAACAAAGTAGACATTATAGAATTGTAATTCTCTGCTTTTTAACAGAAACACTGTAGTTCTGCCTAAGCCAAAGTTATTCAAGGGAGAAACATATTTAACTGATGTGATGAGAAATTCAGTGTGGCAAAGATCTTATTCAGCTTCGATAAAGTCTGAGCAAGAAAGAGAGCTAAAGAGAGACAAATTCACATAAGCACGGGCACTGAAACACAGAGATGGGGGGAAGGGCCAGGGAGAGACAGATATTTAATATCATAGATTTGTCAAAGACTCATATCCTATAATTTTAGCTATCAACAGAGCATCCTCCAAAGAGTGGCATAAAGCACAGATTCTAATTCCTCTCAGTCTGAGAAGCAAAGACAAACTAGATTGCTAACAGAAAGATGTGTATTTGTTAACTGGAGTTGAAGAGAAGTATTAATTTTCTTCTGTCAAAATTAAATACATTTATATTTAGCTTACTAAAGGTTTTCTGGTCCACAATGGTGAAAAAAAAAAAAAAAAATCCAGCAGAGAATTGGTAGCAAAAGCAAAACACCTCAGAGTTAAGGCCTGTGCCATAACTTGCAGTCACGACCTTCAGCTCCAGCAGGTTCTGCTTCTCCAGCTCCCTTATCTACCTTTCTCTATAACGAGTCCAGCTCACAGAAAGTGAGTTCACTGAGCACATTCTCAGATCAAAAACCTTATTAAAGGAACATAATGTGAGGAAGATAGGACCAAGTGATTGACAGTAATTGTATTGGAAATGGGAAAGGCTGCATAGCCCTTTTTGAAATGCAGATTTCCCAGGACTGTGAGAGGTTGAGATCCAGTGCTGCATTGGGCCCATTAAACAGCTTTTTAGGCCAGAAGGGATATCTTTAGAGTTTCACTTCACAGACCACAACATTTCACTGTTTAATTCCTTCATTAAAGCAGTAAGAGTTCATTGTGCTGTATCATATCTAGATTTAAAAGGATTTTCAAGGAAAAGAATAATCTATAAAACTCTTAGATAAAGTTATTCCAGCAGTTATTTAGCCTTGCTGTAAAAAGTCCTCTTTTTTGTCACCTGAAGTAATCTGGTTTTAGAGATTGAGTAGCATCATGCTTTCACTCACTAGATTAAATTGTCATCCTGTATCAAAAAATGTCACCATGTAGCAATTCTTAAACCAAGATAAAATAGCGTGCCAACCTTCTCTTTGTCAAAATAAAAAGATTGTGCTTCTTCACGACTCACAGGCAGCATGTCCAGACCTCTGACTGTGCTGGAAGGATTTCAGAGGTATTTAAAACATCAGCACCAAACTGGACTCAGACCCCAGCAGCAGTTTCGTCAGGACAGAAGTGACATCATATCTTAACTCCTACAGGGTACCTCTTCACCAGATATATTCAGGCATCCCTGGTTTCCTTAGTGCCACACTTGTACATGGGGTGGTTCCTGAGTTCCCCAACATAATGGCTTTGTACCACCAGTCAGAGGTGGCAGCTACAAAAGAACAAACAAGAGCCTGAAGCCCCTGAGTGAATGCTGTCTTACAGAATACTATATTGACTCCTAGCTTTTTCATATATTTGTAGCTTTGTAGATTTTTAATATGCAGTTGCATAGTTTCTAGTACTTTTCCAGCCCCTTCTCATATTTTAGAATAATAAGCTAAACTTTTCTAACATATTCTTGAAATTCTGTTTGGTCTTATTCTCAAGAAGAGAATTTCTGACAAGGACATCTTGTTTTTCACCAGAATTTGAGAGACATAACAAGATATAGGGCAAAGAACCCCCTGGACCAGCTCCAAGGGGCAGACACAAGGGTGGTTTCCTGGGGGAAACGATCTTGGATGTACCTGCTAGATAGAGTAATTAATTAACTTTTTTAAGATTGCAGAAATCCTGTATCACGTGTGCATAGCCATATTTGTGCACCTGAA
>WAAG01092264.1:0-15796 GCA_013390105.1 Tichodroma muraria
AAATGAGTACTGAAACTTAGAAAGAAAATAAAATCGAGTCCCATCACTGTAACCAGAGATGTTATCATACTGTCCAAAAAGGGGGGAATTGACGTTAAAAGGGGAGAATCTAAGATTACACACAGAGCCTTAACATTGAAGTTACCTAACTTTGAGCGCATGACCTAGCATCCCTAATAATATTATTTTAACATAATTTTTAATGTGTAATTATTTATAAAGCTCCAGACAGTAGGTGTGCATGATGCTTTATAGGCATTTAAAATTGTCTGATCCCTGCCCCTGGGAGCTTGTGTGATGACACCACACAAGGGATGGGAAAAGAGGGGGTATGGGAGGACAGGGTTGCAACACTGTGAGATCATGAGATGTACTTACTGCTACATAAGCAACATTTCAGCTTCTCTGTGGTTTTCTTGTTACTCATTTAACACTATATATTAAAATTTGGTGAACAGATACATAACACAAAGACATCGACCGTAAGAAAGGATATGAATAAAGAGAACTATGTAGTACAATGTTCAGACTCAGCAGTTAATATTAAAACATTCACAGGCAAACATTGCATGTAGTCAATTATTTATATGGGTTTAGCCCTTGGCACTTCCAGCTGAGGTCTGGATTCTGCTCCACCAGGCACTGTACAAATGTATCATGAGATATGATAGCTGCGTTATGGTTTTCACCATAAAAAACTAGTCAGTGTCAGAAGGGGATCTCACAGGCAGAGAGACCAAGATGGTTTAACAGGTTAGAAGAGGCAGAGCTAAGAGTAGAACAAGAGTGTTTTGACATTTGTTTTGATATTCTAATTGCTAATTAGTATGTGTATTTAGATTATGATAGCTTCAACAAGAATCACCAAACCAAACAAAAAAGAATGCATTTTCGAGTTGCTACCATGAAGAGGAAATTAAAACTGTAGAGGAAAGACCTCAGATTGGAAACCATGGGATCCATGTACCTTCTTTTAAAAATTTCTGTTTCTGTGCTCTGGGAACTGAAGTAGATTGGAGCTCTGCTGTGCAGTCATATTCGTCTGTGCAAAGCTCGCGGTTGGCGTAATTTCTGACCTGGCCACAGTCTCACAATCTATTTGCTGACAAACATATCCCAAGTCAGAGACCGTACCCCTAAATGCTCACAAGTTTCCTCGACTTCAGCAGCAGATGAAGACCCTGCTGTGATGTTCTAATGCTATCAGGCATTACAGCCACACAGAGACTACCGAGGGCATCCAGTAAACAACCCCAGAAACTCTAAGAAAAACTAACTTAGGACAAAACATACAACTACTTAAAGGAACAACATGGCATAATATTCTCGATCTTCTGGAGCACAGGCTGATTCTGTGGAGTAAACCTAGGTAAGAACTGTGGACTTGATTCTGCTCTTCATTGCAGTTCTTCACAATGATGGGTAAAATACTATCTGGAATTTTTAACAACCCTTCGCATTCTAAATATAATTTACTTCCACTTTAAGGGTAATTTTCACAATCCACAGAGTAAAAAATTATTTTAGTATATAGCACTATTAATTCTTAGGAATTCATTATTTCACTAGGTGAAAAGTCCAATTTTTAGTCAGCTTTACAATTTAAAATGACAAACTGAATGTTTCCATTATTCTTATTAACCTTCTTTTCCCCAAGTCTTAGCCAAATTAGTCACTAAATAAAATTTCTGGCTTCAGTAGAGCTCAGATTCAAGGAGAACTCAGTCTCACTGCTGCTGACACCTACTATTTTACAGTAGCAACACATTCTTCCAATTTCTTTGTTCTTGTCTTCCTTTTAGAATCGAATTTAGATCACTAGTGTACAAAGTAGATGAGAGAAAGGAACGAGTAAACTGTGTGTAAAATTCTCCTTTATATTTTGTAGCTTATGAAATATACTTAAAACTCTGTATAGCTTGATGTTGGTGGTACACACAAAGTGCATTTTGACTTGTCTGGGGATTTAAGAGGCTGTTTTGGACCTGAAAGTAGCCCATTCATAAAAGAACTACACAGAATTTCTGAGTTCCCAACACATTTTACTGGTAGGGTGGCAGTTGTTCTGACTGTGAAAATGGAAATTGATGTTCTCCAAATTTGGCTGTGCTCAAAATTGTACAAAGAATTTTCTGAAACTATATCTGATTAAAACAAGAATTTCATGCAAATAGTTTTAAAAAACTACTTCTTTCCCTTTCCTCTACACTTAGGAAGTGGCTTTTAAAAACTTAGCAGCTTGACCTCAAAAGGATGTAGAGGAGCACAATTTTCAAAGCTGTTTTGTTTACAAAGATAGGTTATGAGTTGGATTTACCTTCAAATATTACTGGCACATTCAGAGCATAACATTTTGAAAGATATTACTCTCAGCATCACTGTTGTGTCAGTCTAAGTGGTTGCTGACATAAGATTAAAATACATCACAAATGTTAAAGTTCTGTTATATTCTTAAGCTGATCTGGAGCAATGTTGCTGTCCCAGAATGTAAAAAAGAAATAGTATTCATGAAAAATAACTGCATTCCCCAAACAACTGTCTCCTATTTCAATCCCAAACCACTGTTTTTAAATTACAGATATATTAGATAAATACAAATATTTAGCATTATAAAATCACAGAAAAAAAAAACAAGTTGGAAGCCTAGCCCAATCTCCTGCTTCAAGCAGGGCTAATTTCAAAGCCAGAACAGGCTGCCCAGGGCTTTGTCTGGCTGAGTTCTGAGAATCTCCAGACATTGAGATTCCTCAACTTCTCTGGGGAACCTCTTCCACTGGTTAACCATTCCCATTTTGAGGAATTCCCTCATATTTAGTTTTTATTTCCTTTAGAGCAGCTGGTGACAGTTGTTTCTTGTCCTTCCACAGTGTATGCCTGAGAAGCTTCATAGTCCTCCTCCATTTGTTAGAGAAAGACTGCAACCAGGTACCTCCTCACCAACACCGCTTTCCCAAGGTGAACAGCCATTCCCTCCGTACCTCGTGTGCTCCAGTGCCCCAGCCCCCTCAGTGGCTCTCCACTGAAGCCTCTCCAGTTTTCCAGTCTGTCTCTTGAACTGGAGGCCCAAGACAGACACTGCAGCACTGGCCTCTCAGCACCTTCCTGACTGCAATGGGCAGTGCATCACCAGCTTCCACTCCTTTGGCTCAGCAAGACCCCTGGACTCAAGTCCTACTGGGCAGCTTATGAAACATCCCACTGTCTCTCCTCTGTGCACTCTTTCCAAATAGTAAAAATTGTATGGGTTTGTGGGGCAAAGGCAAATCTAAATGTCATGGACAGAATATATATCTTTGGCTGAGGTGAAAGATGGAGGGAACACTGACTTTCAAGAGGGAGTGCGTCACAATGACCCATGGCTGATCTTTTATTTGATTAAAAAACCAGGAAAAGTTGCCCCCAAATTGTAGCTGATTAATATCGTTATTACAGGGCTTTGCTTTGATGCCTTTGGTCAACAAAATGCTAACTTCCTCCCCCACTGATCATGCATGTTTGTTTTTCAAGAAAACCACTCTAGATCCTACATTTTGAAGTAAGTTGGGATAGCCTATTTACCTCAAAAGGACCAATCTAAGCCTACTGAAATTAATGGGTTGCTTTTCTTGGATCAGGTCTGGAATGTTAATTGCAGTTACTATACCAGCCTATCTAATCCTTTCAATAGAAACTGCATCAGGACCTAAGACACTGCAAAACGAAAATCACAAGAAAAATGTATTGTTGAGCAAGTACCTAAGTGAGGCTTGACCTTGTCCTCATTGATACTGATGGATAAAGAAAAACCCCAAGATCATTCCAGTAGGTTAAACACTGACTTTGGTCTAATTTATCCCTAAGTCATCACCCACTGCATGATCCAAGATGAAGTTCTCACTCAGAAATGTGTGGATGGAAATAACTAGGTCATGATACATGCTTTTATGAAGAGGGTACAGATTAGCAGCTGAATGGAGAGACCAGAAAGCACAGACTTTGTGTCAACTGAGAATTCAGAGGAATTTCTGGCCCCTGTCCCATGACTCTGCACCATCACACAGAGAAGATCCCTGTCAGTATTACCAGGCCACCCTCCTTGCTGGAGGCACAGCTTCCTATTTGGCCAGTTTGTATTTGCAAAGTCCTATAAATTTTGGGTTCCCTTTGCAGCCCTGCCACCAGCTATGTGAGTTTTGGCAAACAAACAGTGTCAGAGTCATTTGTGCTTGAAGGCAGTTTCTAGTTAAACTCCAGGTTCTCGTCTTTTCTTGCAAAAACTGCAGAAAAATGTTTGTTTATGGTTAAAAAAAAAAAAAAAGNTTCCAAACCACTCTCCAAAGTTCACTGCATACAGTCTTTTTCCACCTGGCTTTCAGTGTCTTGAATTTTCCATTATATGACCTGCATGTCATTTTTCTGGATCAATATATGGTAACGTTTTTTAAAAACTTCAGGTGCTACCAGAAGTACAAAATAAACCAAACTGTAATAGAATTATTTCAGATTCCTTGAAGAAATCAACTCTGGAGGGCAGTGGTCTTTTGCAAGAAATGTAACTACAAGTTCAAACAAAGAAGTGACCTTCGCCTGTTGCTACAAGTATGTTGCCCGAGGGAATTTGGAAGTGAGCTTTTCACTGGGAGGAGTCACTTGGCATTGGTACTGGTTTATGAAAGAGCAGAAGAAAGTATAAGTTGGTTTTCATAAATGAGTCCCTACCAGGAGGACAAGTGCTGGTGGCAAGTAAATATTTACCTCAGTGGAGCACTGTCAGGTCCCACGCTGTCGCAGTAAGCATTCTGCCCAGGACTCATCTCTGTACCACAGACTGCATCCGCCTCAGCTGGGTCCATGTAGCCATTGACCAGCTTGGTGTCTCTCAGCTTCATACTGTCACTTTGGGAATCCAGAGGTACAATGTCAGACGGGGAGCTCACGATACCCGAGTTCTCCGTGGTGTCCTCTGATGCAAAACAGCTGCTTTCTGACGCTGTTTCTTCCAGCTCCGATAGCTCCGGAACCGTGTCATCCACTACATAAACATTATCATGCGTAGACAGCAGGCTCTCTAAATGAAATACAACAAAGAAAGTTAGCTGGAAGTCATCAGTAGATAAATCAGAGAGCTGTCCCTTTGTAATTGGAAAAACCCACATGAAATGCATTAGAAATGTGAGGGAGGGTGCTCAGTATTTGTATACAAGATAAAGATGATTTGAAGTGAGAAGACAAAAATTATGTCCTTCACTTTTAGAGATGTGGTTTGATATGCTGGTCCTGTGGGGTTTGGGTCTTACAACTTCCACAGCAAATCAGTTTCCTTAATTCTTTGAAGAAACAATTTTCCAGGGACAGTTTCTTGAGGAATTAGACTGAAGTTTAAATGACATAGTTCAAGAAATCACTCCTGTTACTCCTTATGGTAACATAATCTCATTATTTCTCTTCTATTTTATGCCAAAGAGATGACATTTCCAATAAGAAGTCCAGGTACAGGTAAAAATGGGCAGTATTTCCCAGTCAGGACACTTAATTGGTAAACTAGATCTATTGCTGGCCCAGTAGGTGTCACTGATTTTATCACTCTTCAATTTTTCTACTTTTCAAAGCATAAAAAAATCTCCTAATAACTGTACAGAAAAGTACACAGTATGATAGTTAAAATAGAAACTTTTCTGATATTTAGTTATTTATAAAGGAGATTAAGGGATATGTCCTTTGCATGTTTAATTCTACTAAAAGCTGCAAATTTTGAGAGGAGATTTGACACAGTATAATTTCTAGTACCATGTTTTAGTTTGGTTCCTATGAGCCTTTTTGTGTTTTTTGGTAAAAACCACAATTTTAATTTCTCTTAAGGAATGAACTCAATTTCATCCTGCAATTATTCCATTAAAGGAGAGCTTCCAACCAGGTCAATAATTTCACCGACTGAAATTACTGAGTGATGAAACACAGAATCAAGCCCAAACACACTTCTCCTGATCAAAAGGAATCAATAAAGACTAATCTAAATGTTTAATTTTGAATTATAAGTGTGCTCCATTCTCTTCTTGAACCTCAGTAAGCAACAGGAAGATTAAATGACAGTTTATGGTCTGATCTTCCAGACACTTGTGGTAGATGTTAATTACATGAGAAGTCCCAGGTCTGCAAGTGTGACTAAGATTAAACATACACTTCACTGTATTTTAGGCACAGAATCAACAACTTTTTGAATGATACATGAAGCTATAGCTCAATAAAAATGATCAACAGAGAGAAATACTTCTGAATTATGTTGCGTACACAAAAGTATTTTCTTTAAGTCAGAGAACTGAAAACAACTTTGTCAAAGAATGTCACAGAAATAATTTTGTCAGGGTATAGTTTAGCAGTGAAGCTTCAAGTAAAACAAGAATAAAAATCAAGCCAACATTCTCCTTGACTGAGGTTACATGATGCCATTAAGTACTGAAATTGATTTCCGACAGTAGAAGCAATAAAATTCAGAGGGTTACAAATCATGATTAAACTTTTAAGTGCTGTCAAGCATTGATATTAATGATGGAAGATGATCCAAAGACTCTATTGCAGCTTTGGAAGCAATGTTATTTGATTTCTTTGACCTTATTTTCTGTAACATTAGTTCTAGATTCTGGATATAGTCTCAGAGATTGTTCCATTTTAAAACAGTAATTACAGGAACAAAGTATGTGCCACTGAATGGATTTGAGTATGCTTATCATAGAACTACAGTTAGGAAAACATCAACATGAAGGATAAATATGTATAGTTTGACATTGAACATCAAATAATAAAACCCCACAAAAACTGACAGTGGACAAACAGGTACAAGTATATGGTTTCTTGGCTTTTAGACAAAAAAAGCAAGCCCAGTAACAAACATTAGTAAAAGTTACAATATGTTAAAACCAGGACAAAATAGGATAACAAGGAAATCAATTTATAGAGTGGAAGTTGAAGAGTGAAAGCACACGGGAAGATTTTTAAGTGATGCACAATGCAGTATATGTACCTTGATGTTAAGAGACCTCTCTGTAATACACGACAAATCTATTGTCACATGGATGCCATAAATGACCTCCACCCTATAGGTGGCACAACAATTTATAACCAAGTATCTACTCCCAGATACTGACATGAGGGGAGCAGCCTTTTCCTCCCTCGCTGTCTCTCGCATTTCCTCATCCTCTTCTTGCCTGCCTGCAACTATTTCCTGCAACTTTCTGCTCATGGATTTAGATCCTTTCAGTCATAGAGCCCTACTTGCCTACTGCAGTAATAATAACACTCAAGTCTCTCCCTGCTCTGCAGCAGGATTCCCCAGCCCACTGTCCCTACATGTTGACAAACAAAATGAAAACCAATCTCTTCTTATCAAGTCCACGAGCAAATTGATCTCTGTTACATCTGGATCTTGGCAGCTGAATCACCCAGGCCTGGATAAGAACCTCCTCATTCAACAGCAGTTTTATCCTGAAGCATGGAAATACAAATAGACATCGTTCTACTCAATGATTAAATTCCCAAAGCTCAAGCAAAATTAAAATGTTCCCTTTCTTCAAGCCTATCAGTTTGATAAAGTGCTTCCCTATTTTTTATCTTCACAAAGAAGATTCATGAATTTTTAACACAGTTAACACATGGCACTGAACAGAGTTATTGGCTGAGACAAACCATTTTGATTGCCACTACTACTTGTCTGAACGTGAAAGCACACATATAAAACACGATTGTGATGGTTCTGTGTCATGTTAACAACCTTGTTTCAGCTAAGAGCAGCACTGAAACACCCCTGTTTCAAATCTGAGCCATTCTTGGATGGATTAAGTGAGAACTATTCTTCCTCCTACATGCTTGATTAAGTCTTCACTGGTGCAAACTGAAGATGGGATGGGCATTACTGGGTAATGACACATGACATGAAGAAAGCCTACCTCAACATTACTCAGTGGTCTTGTCTTCAGGAGATAGAGAACACTTTATAAAACCTTCTAATTCTACAAGGAGAACAGGGTAACATTTAGCAGTACATGTTATTCTGTCTTGCAATTTTTGCATGTTTTTTCTCTAAGGGGATGCACACGCAGAAAACCGCCCCACACTAACACCGTGTGACCACAGTGATGGTGCTACTGAAGTTTTCTGTTGGTCAAATAAAGAAAAATCTCAACATCTTCTTCTCTTTCCTCTGTCATAACACTAAGACAAATGCAGTCTCTGATCCTCAGGACGTCATGCAGACATATCCAGGTTAAGAAAGAGTATTCAGCAAGTACTTCAGGATTGAACACAGAAATAACAGCTGCCACAAACAAAATAGTATTGAAAGATTTCTATACAGAAGGCTGAGTTTTCAAATATATAACAATTTTCAGTAGCTCAATCCCATTCACAGGCATCAGGTGGGGTGTGATATTGAGAAGTGTGTAGAAGTCAGTCCACAGTCTCCAAGCTATTCTAAAATCTCCATGGGACATCTCACCCCCACATGAAACCAGAGAGAGTCCTTCAAAGCCTTGTGTTGCTGCTTACCTATGTCCTGCTTCAGGCTGCAGACACTGCTAAGCCCACAAGAGTGCTGTACCAGGGATCTCCCCAGATTCGCAGCAGCAGTGCTGTCGCTGCACAATTAGGTCAACCACAAGTTACAAAGGCTTTCTTGCAGAGGGGGACGGACTGGGACGTCTGTTTGCAAAAATGTTGCCTGTGATCATCAAGAGGGAAAGAGGAGAGTAGCTCATGAGTAAAGAATGTGAGCTTCTTGTTTAACACAAAAGAGATCTTGTTGCTTTAATCTCAATAGCCTGTAAGTAATTAGGAAAACACTGAACTCTGGGTTCAGAGGAGTCATATCTGCACTCGTGCAGTTTGATATCACATATATGTACACATTACTCATCCAGAATGCCAATGATGGGGAGACAGATAAACCTCACCTGGTTTAAATGTGAATCAGCACTTTCAGAAATGAAGATTTAATTCAATATGTGAAGACTTCCGTGGTAAAATACTCACTTTGATTACTACTATGAAAATAACCACCATCAAATTTGAATTAGACTAGAATTGGATGCAAGTGTTCAAAAGATGCCTATCCAATCTGGGCTTACAAAATCAGTCACCGAAGCCCAAGTTATCACTCCTGAGTCCAATGAGCACAGGATCTAAATCCTAACTGTTCAGGAAGTGCTGTGACCTTCTGGTTTTACAGCACTGCTGATGTTTTGTTATTATATTCAATAAGGAAAGACATAAGATGTAACAGTTGATTAAACCCTTACATGATGAGTAACCTAAACTTCATAATTGCTTCAGAGATGCAAAGTTTCTCTAACTCATCTAACTCTTGCTAAGAGGTTGGTAATTGTTTCACAATTTCTGTCATCATTTGTTCCATTGCCAAAGAACTTTCTTTTCACGGACTAAAATTGCTTTGCTGTAGTTCAAGTGGTCTATTATAATGAAGTTTTAAGAAATTATCACAAACTTCATGATGTTAAAGAATATTAATTCCTATAATGATCCCCAAATTAGAACGTAATTCTTTCACTGACAGTACCTAAAATTTCTAGCAGGAGAAAGAAACACTGCTCTAATTATTTGTCCTGGCAGTAAAAAGTTGAGGCCATCGCAAAAGATCAGTATTAAAATACTGTGCATTTTTTTCATACCCTTGGAAGAAGGCTGATGGAAGAAACAGGAATAGAAAACATTTGTTATGGCAATTATTTACAGAGATTATGAAAATGGAGAACACAGCATTAGCTTAAGGGTTTTCACACAGGTACAATGTGTTGTTTCATTTTACTCATTTTGCTCACGGGTCAAAAACCTGTATGTAGAGATAAGTGTCAAAGATCACTCAGTGAGCAGATAAAGCAGTAGACAGAATGGGTGGTCTTCTCCCTATCATAATTAAAATTATTTTAATTCAGCATGCTTCTTAGCATATTTGAGCCTACATGTATACTTTTGTTTTTAAAAAAAACCTAAAAGAAACAAAGAGAAAATCAATGACCACTGTTATACTTTAACAATAGTATTAGATGAGTGGGGGAATGGATCAACTCCAAAGCACTCCTCTCCCAGCTTCTGGAACTGCCTTGCAGAAACTCAGGAAAAGGGCAGGAAATATTGAGCTGTGGTACCATGCTCTGCAGCTCCAGCCCTCCTCCAAAATGAGGATGTAGAGCAGCTTAGTTTATGTTGGTTTAGTTTATTTAGGTCACAGAATCACAGAACAGTTTCATTTGGAAAGAACCTCTGGAGGTCAACTAGTTCAATGTCCTCCTCAAAGCAAGGCAATCTTCCAGCTTTGACAAAGTAGCTCAGAGCCTTGAACAGCTTAGCTTTGAAAATCTCCAAGCATGAAGATCCAACAGCCTCTCTGGAAAAAATCATGAATCATTCCCTGGGCAACGTCTAATGCTTCTCCCACTTAAGAACATTATTTTAATGTCAACCTAAAAAATTTCTAGCTGCAACTTGTCACTGTTGCAGTCTTATCTTTTTGCAGTGAATCTCAGAGAAGAGTCTGTCTCAGTCTTTCCTCTTCCTTTAGATGCAAGACAGCATTCAAACTCTGCATACCCTTCGCTTCTGCAGGGGAGGGCTGAACAAGCCCTGCTGCCTCAGCACCTTAATCTACATCCTTGGTGCTTCCTTCCAGGCTCTGTTGCCTCTGCTCTGGTGTGTCAGAATCTTGTTGCACAGAACTCACTTTTGGACAATGGACTCACATGTGGCTTCTTGGTAGCCAAGTAAAGGGGAATAATCATTTCCTGTGATCTGCTGGCTGCGCTCTTGCCAGTGCAACCCAGCCTGTGGTTAGCGCCTCATCCCTGCAAGGGCACGCTGCTGACTCACACAGCCCTGCATGCGACTTCCAATCTCACATAACGAGATATTTTCAGTCTCCTTCCTAGTCTTACTCCCCATCCTCATATTTTCCAATAGACTCTTTAATTGAAGTCATTCTCACTGCAAAGCCTGCAAACAGAAGTAAATCCATTCCTTTACATGCTAGCCAATAACAAAAATTAATAGACTCACAAAGGACATGTCTCACCAGACATATCATCAGAAAGGTACAAATGGAGTGTTATTAGTTACACCCTGTGAATCTTTAGCATTTCCATAGTCAATCCCAAATTAATGACAGTTAACTTAGCTACCTAGGTCTACTCTCCTATGGTTGAAAAATAAATGCAATGCGGACTCATTTAACCTGCCTTATGAATTTGAGGTAGTTAAGCACTTCCCTTGGGGTTAAACTTGTCTGTTGTTAGTTGATATCACAACAGAAAAGTACTGTAACTTTTTCACAAAAGCTTTTTTGGCAATGGAGTTTCCTACACCAAAGGCAATACAAGATAGGATCAAGCCAGGGAACAAGAACTGAAGAGCGTTCCAGTCCCTCCATTGTTTTTTCAATGTACAAGCAGCTGTGAAGATCTGTGCACTAACATTTGCTTTTCCTTTCAAACATATACTGAAAATGATTGTGAAGTCTCTCTCTCTCAAGAAAACACTACCTGAAATGTCTGCTGACTCTTGAAAGACTCAGAGGAAACTACCCCTGGAAGTAAATGTCTGCTACCCTCTACCATTTCAGACCTTTATTTTTACCACCTGCCAAACAAGTAAAGAAAAATTTCTGAACTAATGCAGCACAGATTTTCAGACAGGGGAAAAATCAACATATTGGACTTTATTATTCCTATTTCTTTCCCACAATCCTTTCTTCAGTGACTGAAAAACTCTCTGACCCCTGCAAAACCCATTTGACCTAGAATGCTGCTGCCATTGCTGAACTGCTTTTCATCCTCTCCTTTTTGGCACCCTCTTGAACCCGCTAGCTCCTTGCTTTTATGAAAGCCTTGTTTGGACTCTCTGACTACTCTACATCATAGCCAGTAACTAGCTTTCCTTATTCAAAGGGATCAGATGTCATAAAAGCGACACAAAGAGTAAATGCCCTTTGACAGAAAAAGGATCATGTGTTAAAGTAGATCTTTCCTTGATTAACCAGAGAACATTGTCACTCGGCTTTGGGAAGGACAGATTTTAGAAAATGAATCAGTAGTGTGAATTGTTCATTTCCTTTTATACACAATGAAGTATAGTGGGGAGAGTTTCATAACAGTCCCAGTGTTCACTTTCTGAGGTTAACAGCAAGCTAGAATGATTCACTAGGTAATTTCAAGGCTCTAGATGGTCCCTTACTTCAGGTGAGGAGAGGAACAAGGTGCCTAATCCCTGCAGTTCAAAAACACTACCAACAAGCAGACAATGCAGGTTAGAGGAGGAAGATAACACAGAAATATCTTTAAGAGCAATTATAGATAACTTCGAACTTGCACTTCATTAATCACCACCTTTAACACTGGCAACATGCTGTGTTAAATAACAGGGCTCTTTGGGGGTGTTTGCAGGACAGGAAAATCTAGATCTAAAACCAGAGACTGCCCAGTTTAATGAGCTTGGTAAAGAAATAACCCACTCTCCCAGTTTTGCTGGGAACTATTAGTCTTAGGTGATAGATTTGGGCAATCTGCATCCTTTTCAGAGGTGGTCAGCTTTCACTCAAGCACGCAGCAGCATCTAAACAAATGGACTGTGAAGGTGATTTTCACGAGCTACCTTAGAGAACACACTCTATAAAATTGCTTGAAAAGCATATGCAGTGTAATGATTAAACCCAGAAATTATTAGTGTACCTATGCAATAAAACCATGTTTTATTAGGTGATTTTTAAGATCGAAGAAAAAAGACCATTTGCTCAACTTTTCTTCTTAAACGTCGTTATCTTTTTCCCCTTGTGCACTCTGCATCAATTCATTCTCTTTCTTAGTTTGTTAACAACTCCATAAAATCTCTACTGCAAATTCGTATTTATAGCATCATCCACAGGAGAAAAAAATAAAACACTTTTGCATTGTAATTATCCTTTCCTTCCCCAGAAACTGGCTGCCGGCAAACTCAGCAAAGAAGAGACACAAAAGCCAAACCCTAAACTGAGCACGCATACACATATGTACAGGCACCCTTGTGGGATTTAAGACCTCTTTCATAGTAGAGAGACACCACTCTACTCACAGTTCTGTATTTTTTTCTAATTAAGAGGGATTTAAAAGTTAGGAAGGGTGAAAGAGAATCAGATCAATCTGTAATAAGCTGTTATTGAAACCATTAGGTATTACACACATACAAATAAAAAGTTTTGAACAGCTGCCTTCTAGTTTTGGGGACAAAGTATACTTGTCTTGGGCACAGAAGCAGTTCTACTGAGAACTGCCGCACCACTGAGAAAAAAACTTTCCTATCAACACAGACTTATTAGGAAGTAATGGCAACAAATACTGGTTTTGCTTAATATTAAAAGCTAATAGTGACCTACAAACTGGAGTGATGATTAACAAAACGGGATTTAATCACTCTTGCAGAGCCCTCCAGTTCCCCCATCAGTGCATCCATTATTTTCCCTTACATCTCTTTCTCTTTTTATGGGATAATACCTTAGTCTAATCTGAAGTCAGACAGAGCCCTGAGAAAATTGTTTTGTGAACAAACCACCTAACTTACAATTAAAATGACACAAAATTACTCCATTTAATTGGCCCAAGACATACTTCAGCCAAACTACCAATAATGTAAATACCTACGCAGACTTTCAACAGCTAGCTCCAAATTTAGATATGAAAACATTTTCATACACCTCCATAGTACAAAGACACAAAGCTCTATTCTGACCTCTTCTGATGTACATTAACCGACTCCTCTTGGACCTCCTGATCAGTGGAACACGTGCTTCCGTCTCCAAGAGGCTTTTCAATAAACTTGGGCTGGTGGTTTACTTTGGCAATTATATTTCCAGAAATAGTTTGACCTAGAAGAGTATGTTTCTTTTCTGAGTTATAACATATTTTACTGCACATACGCACTGGATTACTCTGCTATCGTACTTCTCAGAGCTGTAAGACATCCAATTATGGATGCCCAATAAAAGTATATACCTGGTGAGACACTACTCTGAGTATGTGAACACTTCTTGTCACTAAAACAGTCTGTCTTCTGAAACTGCCTAGTAAAGAAAAAATTATTCTTGCAGGGAAGAAAACTGAGGATTGGAGTACACAAAGTATCTCCCTGAAGTTCTTGTGTGATACCCTCCGCAGGGCATTGTACCATTTTCAAAGGACGTTTCCTAGGCCCTTTGAAGACCAGACTCCCATGCTGGGAGGAGGGCAAACCAAGAGCAGCGAAGCCAGGCAAGTGCATGCCAATCACAGTCTCCACCTAAAACACCGCCAGGCACCCCTGGATCTAAACTAGCAGGAAACAGGCACACACATGCTGCAGAGGCCCAAAAGGGCAATTGGTTCTATGGAATTACAGCAAGAGACAGACTTCTTTTTCAGTGACACAGACATAGCCAAGCAACCACAGCACGGGACAAGAATCAAATGCAGGGAGGGTATCGTGAGTCCAGAGGAGGGCCATGAAGATGATCACAGGGCTGGAGCACCTCTTCAGTGGAGACAGGCTGAAAGAGCTGGGTTTGTTTAGCCTGGAGCAGAGAAGCCTCTGGGCAGACCTCATTGCACCTTTCAGCTCCTTGAAAAGGGGCCTTATGAGACAGCTGAGAGGAACTTTTCACAAGGGCATGTAGTGATAGGGCAAGGGGGAATGACTTTAAATTGGAANCTATAGGTGATCATCAGGGTCCCTTCCAATCCAAACCATTTTATGGTTCTTTGATACTATGACCTCCACACACTACCCATGAAGTTATATTTTCCAGCAGTGCACACTTAAACTCTCCCTGGGAGCCAAGTAAGAAGGATAATACAGGACAAGTAGAGAACAATGTGCTCACAGAAGAGCACTGCTCTTGTGCCACCACTCCTCTTTGGCAGCAGATGGACTACATCAGATTATTTCAGACACAAGCAGAGATAGAAATACTTAAGTCAGAGCTGAATTTGGCCTACTCTTCCACAGTCCTCATGTGAAGCCAATTATCTCATCAATCATGCTTTGCCCTGGGGCTCTCTTTCCCTATTAACTTGAAGAAATGCAAACGTGCGAGAGCGGTAACTGGATGTTATGCTTTGTGCTGATTTGTGGATAGTAAAATGTTAATGTCAGTGCCATATCTGGTTCTCTGGTGAACAATGAGCCTGATGCAAGAAATGTGCCATCATCTGAACACCCACTTGGAAAAAATTTTCCCCTTTCATATTAAGTGCTGTTAGTATCAGATCCTGCTTCCACTGCAGCAGTTGGGTTTTGCCCCTGACTTCAACAGCAGCAGGATCAGACCGTTCACTGATTAAAATGCAAAGCTGCAGATATCTCCTGCATGGGATGAATCCCCACAGGGAAAATTTGTCTGCATTTTTATTCATGTGAAGCATTTTAAGGCTTTCATTTACACAATTCATTCAATAATAATGTGCATGCTGTATAATGGGGTACCTGATTAAGCATGCTTAAGTGCTTTGCTGGAGCAGGGCCATTTCTAGAATTTGAAGGTTTGCTATGATCATACCTTCAAAACAGGCAAGATACTCTGGGGAATTTTTCACCTGAGTTAATGGGCTTAAACACGATCAGCATAAAAGGGGGAAATTTGGAAATGCCTTTGAGTTTATTTCTCTTTAACATCAGTTCCTCCTCAAATTAGGCTGAGAAGGTCACCCTACTGTAGGTTTTAAGCTTGTCTGTGAAACCCTCCAGTAACTTTTAAACTGGCTACCAGCTTCTCCTGAATGAGTCAGGAAGGATAACAGCCTGAAGTTCAGTTACA
>WAAG01092269.1:0-12633 GCA_013390105.1 Tichodroma muraria
GAAATTTGACACCAAATTATTTATACACAGCCCTAAGGATGTCAATTACTGCAGGTAGTTGTTCTGGTAAATGGACTTTCCCAGTGCTGCTCACCTCATACATGATTGTGTTCAGATTCTGCTGCCCAGAGCTCTGCTTGGTTTTGCCACTCTCCTTCCGCTGCTGCTTGAGATCAGTAAGTAACTGGTACACCTAAAGAGAAAAAATCAAGTGGTTTAGAGCACCTGAGAGCATTTCACCTAAAAATGTTACTGCAGGAAATCATGAATGAACAAGGAAATTCCTATCAGCCAAACAACAAAGAATGTGTGCCTGTTCTGGTGGATGGACCAGCAACTGAAGGGAGAATAGTTTTGGCCCCAGAGTGATGAATAAGGACGTAAATTTTTTTTTAAAATCTGTGACTATTTAAAGAGATAAATGGAACTTTTTCAGATGTTTTGCTTCAGGCTTTGCAGTGTATCCAGAGTCAATAGCCAGAGCAAAGCAACAGAGCACTTCTCATTGCTCATCCCCTCATTTTAACCTGGCTTCACTGAAGATCCAGCCCAGGGAATTATAAACTGACAAGTCCAGAGAAATAAGAAACCAAACATTTCTAGACAGTAAGAAATATGAAAACATAACCAGCTACAAACCCTCAATTACTCCACATTTCTATGGAAAAGGAACAGCTGTCAATGCTGAAATCCCAAACTCAGGCTGTGAACTCTGACAACAAACACAAAAGGACAAGAAGCTCACAGAAGAGCTGCGGGGATGGAACTCTGTGTGCAAAGCATCCCCCTGATTTACAGAACGTTGGCCTTGCCAGTGGAACTGCAGCTGGGAAGTGGAGCAAATGCAAAGGTGTCAGTAGCTGGAGGGGAATCAGTACTTTTAAAACCCGTATTTGATGTTTTTTTCACGTTTTTAACAGCCAGGCACTGAACGTGAGTTTGGCTGACATGACACCATCTCAGGCCTCATTAACACTCACCAGATGCCTGCTCTGCTGTTTGCAGGCAGATGCAGCTCAGGGTAAAACACTTCAAGACTAATTGCAGAATAGAATGAAACAGCTGCAATAAAAAGCAGCTTCAGCACACAACACAGACAACATCACTTGGGTTATTAAAACTGTTCCAAAAATCGTATTAATTAGAAAAACAATATTTCCATTACCTGGCTTAAATTAAACTAACAAGGACATGACATTTCTTTCTAACCCCCTTAAAATGAGAGAGAAAAATACCCACTTTGGAATAATCTCAAGACCAAACCAATACTACACTACCCGTTACTAGCCAAACCATTTTCAAGTCTTCTTTAAAAAGCCTTTTTTCTTGAAAACAAACCAAATGCAAGGAAGAGTAAATCCCCTGCAGGTTTTGCTGATTGCCACTGCCAAGTTTCAGCTTCCAAAGATTATACAAGAGACTGATGACACCTTGAAATTGCTGCTTTAAAACCAGAATGAACACAAACTTACCTCAAAGTTACTCAGCAATGCAGCATTTGCATCTTTTCTAAAAGGAAAAATGAAAACAATTAATTATGTTCTAAATGAAACTGTTTGAAGCTTTTCTTCGCCTAGCCACAGATACTAAAAGAACAAAAAGTTTTTAAAAAAAAAAAACCAGAAAAGCCCCACGACACCTTATTTTGGAGATTCTACAATTGTCATCTCTGGAAAATATCTTCCATGCTGTCAGTAAAATTATGACATAAATACTGAGTATATTTTGCACAGTTTGCCCCATAAATCATAATACACTTGTACAACACATTCCTTTTACTCAGTCACCCTATTTTACTCACTCACCCAATTTCACACACTCAAACCAAATTGCTTTGCTTCTTCCTTAGAAAAAATGCCTCTGATTTATTCAAATAAAGACTTATGGGAAAAATAATTCCGATTACAAGCACTATTTTCTTTGACTATCAGTCAAGAGCACCCTGAGTATTTTAGTACCACAGACGTGTGTGTGTGTAGACACAAATAGGGCTTTAATTTTTATGTGTTGTACTGAGAGAAAAAAACCACTAATTTATTGCATTTCTTCTTAATTCATTCTTCCCATCTTTATGTGCCTGTTCCTATATCAGAAGGACAAGGCTGAGTTTCCCATTTTCCACTTCTTCAGTCCTCATTAACCAAGAATCCTTATACGAGGCTGGCAGGGCGACCGCAGAGCCAAGCACATCGTGCCTTTACTTCTCCTGGATATTGGAAATTGATATATTTAACGTCAAAAAGAGGGAGAAAAACTGCCCCAGAACATCCTCCATTCCCTGAACAACACATTCTGCTGAGCAGTCAGTAGCCACAACAACAGAAAGTTTCCATACAAAAGGAAAAAAAGGCCTTTCTCAGGTCTGTGCAGCAGCTTAGGAAAAATAAAAAAAACCAACAAAAAAGGTACAATGTGTTGTTAAGCACCACGAATCGCCTGAATAGAACTGTCACGTTCATCACTTTCAAATGGTAAATGCATCCACAAACTTCCACAGGTTCTAGCATTGTTTTTAAATGAAAAGGACCTTCTAAAATACGCTGAGATGAACTTCAACTTCCATTTCGCTGACCCGAGTGAAACTTCAGCAAGTGAGCTCAGGCACGCATTAGTTTTTCATTCATGTTTTACAAACCATATATAGCTTTTGTTGGGAGGTAAATGCAAGTCTTCAGAATGTTTGCATTCAGCCGGGCCCTACAGAAATCCCCGCGGATCAAAGACATTCTATAGGGAGAATTACGTATGGAATTCTTCGGCTGAAAGGGTTCGAAATAAATACGTCGCCATGCAAACGAGGCTGCTGAACCAAAAGTCAAGAATGAAATTATTTAAGACAACTGCTTTTTCATTCCAATCCGCTTTGCCATTCAGAAAAAACAACTCCTTTTTTTCTCACTTCTGCCAACGAGTCAGTCTCAAATCTTCATCAGCTCTCTTGTGCTGAAATACCAAAATTATAAACTGACCCACGTTTGCAAGAGAAATAAAATTTCCTTCAGTCCTGACTCACAGCTACCAATTTTACAGTCAGGAAACAAGAAATTCTAAATAATGGATTCCAATGTATATTTTTAAGCAGTTAGCTCAACACCTTGCTTAATTTTTATGAGATTAAAACTTAGGCAGAAAGGTAAAAATTTTCATGGTAACACCAGAAATAGAAACACCTTTTAGAGTCTTTAAGTAGCTAATATTTGCCCAGATTTTAGTCTAAACCAAAATACTCTTGAGTAGGGCTGCATATATAGAAAAATATCATAGTACAGGGCATCACACCTTTACAAATATCACTGACACTTATATTTTTAAGTCTGCTGCTTCACTACATGCTTCACATATAGTCCACATGCTATATCACATGTTGCATATTTAAACCACACAGCTTTCTGAGAGTTCTTTTCTCCAATAACAGATAATTCTGGTGAGAAATACAAAACAATAATTCCGGTAAGAAAAATCCATAGTAAGAACTTGGAGAGTTGCAAAGCTTCCCTTCCAAATCAGGCAGGAGGCAAAAGAAGATTAATAAAAACTCAGTTGATGTATAAGAAGCATCACAGATCAGTCAGAACAGCTCATTTCTCTGCAGGCTGCTGTTCATATTAAGACTGCCATACAAACTTGTACTTCAGCAGATGTTTCATAATTTTTATCAACTTTTGATTTTCATGCTCACAGCAAGGAAGATTTAATGATAATAAAGCATCCCTGGATTACATGGCTGCAGGAGCTCAGCAACTTTGGGGGATACATCCCAGGAGTGCCCCCCACCCGTGAGAGAAATTAAAATTATATGACAATTAGAAATGTAACCAGCTCCACAGAACTCGTGAGATTTTAAGCTTCAAAACAGGTCAAATCCTATAGTTTTGTGCCTGAAACACACGGTAAGAACGGCTGGTGTAACAGCCCTGAAGTAGCCACCAGCCAAAATTCCAACTCCCTTATTGCAGTTGCAACCGCTGGCACAAAGCCCTCAGGTTTATTCCTTCTCCAGCATTTCCAGCTCCTACACAAAGCTCCCGTGAAAAATGAAAAATTCCCATTTTGCTTCTCCCAGGGCAGAGGGAGCGGGAGGGGACAGGAGGCGACGAGAGCGGGATTCCCGCCCAGCCACGCCGCCTTTCGCCCCAAGAGCAGGTCCGGCAGGAGTTTTAGAGAAAATAAACCCCTCAGACACCGACTAGAAGGCCTGAACTCACTGCTGGGGGCAATAAACCCCTCACGGATTTATTGTACCCCCACACCCCTCACGGATTTATTGTCCCCCCACACCCCTCACGCACAGGCCGGCATGGATGCACTCCCCCCAGCACATACAGATGGACGCACACCCACAGAGATGCACCCGCCATTGCCCATAGAGATATACCCAAATAAACCCCACGGAGACGCCCTGCAGCACCACGGCACGGCGGCTCCGAGGCCCGCCCGGGCCCTGCGCTCCCCCCTCAGGCCCTTCCTTACACCTCCATCTTGTCGTGGCCGGCGCGGCCTCCCCGAGGATCCTCCCGCTACCGCCGGGCAGCCGCGGCCCGGCGGGGGAACAGCGGGGCGAGGCCCCGTGCAGCTGCAGGAGGATTTGGCGGCCGCGACGGAAGCGGAAAAGGAAGGAGAAATAAAGAACTCAAAAGAAAAAAAAAAAACAACAAACATAGAGACGGGAAAAGATCGGCTGCATTGGCCGGGAATCGAACCCGGGCCTCCCGCGTGGCAGGCGAGAATTCTACCACTGAACCACCAATGCCAGCGATAGGAACCTTTCGCCCGCCGCAGGTTTTGTGCATGTCAGCCGGAAAATGGTGTCGTTTTTATCTGAAATCACGCAGATTGGCAATTAGCCGCTGTTAACTGTGACAAAGGCAAAACAGTATCACGAAAGTACTTTCAAATCGAGTCTTTAACCACGTGCAAAGTGTTGCGAGGCTGAAGTAGTTGTGTAATACTCCTATTGTCTTTTATAGCGCTCATACATACTTTCATCAAATTAATCAGCATCGTGTCTTTCCCTGTCGTCACCGTGACTCTTTCCCATCTAAACCATGTTCTATTAAATTTTCCAAGAGCCCTTTTCATCCTCGGTAAAACCAGTGACACTTCAATGAATGCAAAAAGCTGATAATGCTAGTGGCAGCAGCAAGGAAAATTACCTGGCCAGGGAAATACTAATTCCTTAATTTTGACATTACCTCTCAGGGGAAATTTTATATGCAGATATAGCACCTCTAACTCCCTAACGAGTGTCATGCAGATGTATTTGCTTGTTTGCAGCTGGGATTTTAGGGCCTTTTAGGGATTTAGGGAACTGAATGGGTGAGCCTTGTGTCCACAACCTCTGCCTTGCAATTCCAGCACAAAACCCACTAGCCATGTTTTTCTCCACGACCAAGCCAGATAAAATCAAGCCTTTTCTTCTCCTTGGGGTGCTGCAAATCCTACATCAATTCAGAGTAACACGGGCAAACTGCAGTACTTTAGGAACAGTCTCCAGTGCCAGGACAGTAGGCAAGGAGCAGCTCCCAGTTTTCCAGGAACTTTCATCACCAGATATAGAAGTGCAGAGCAAAATTTAAAGGCCAATTGCAAAGTCTTTTCAGCCCTTTTAATTTGAAAATCCCTAATAAAGTTTTCGGTGGGCATGTGCACTGTATCACATACGGATTTTAGTACAGATAGAAATTTATTTATATTTCAGAATCATTTATTGTGGAGTCGTTTGGAATAAAAAAAAAGCCAGGAGAGAGGTCTCCAAAGGCAGACTGAGAGCTGCTGGTGTGACTCAGGGCACAGGATGCGATGGATGCTGCCCTTTTTCATGTCAGGATTAACTGGCCTTGTAAGTTGGCCAAAACTGGCACAGCAAAAGCTCTGTGACTGTCCTGCCATGTCCCAAACCCTCCACATGCAGCTGCCTGAAAGAAAGGAAAGGATGTCAGGTTTCATGTAAAAACAACATATTTCCAGACAATCAAATTTCAGGAATTCATTCCAGAAATCTTCTAATCCTTGTCTGCCTCTCACCACTCTCTCCAGATAAGGCTTCAGAACCTTCAGCACAATAATCTTAATTCTCCTTTACATCTCTTTATCTCTGTCCCAGCAGCAAATTATTATATCTAGTCCACAAAATTTCACCTTCCTGACACGTTTTTGCCACCCTTTCCTCAAAATTTCACCTTCCTGAGAGGTTTTTCCAGTCAGTGCTGCTTTTTACAACCCACGATGAAGACGCAGCTGGGGATGAAGGAGTGTGACACAGACACCTCTTCCAACATTTTTTCCCTAATAGAGATACTCCTCCTAAACATTTCCCAGTGGAGCCAGGAAGCCTGGTAGGCTGTAAATACAAATATGGGTCAGAAAGGCAATATCAAGAGAGAACCAACTGGGCAGGGGGTGAGGTGAGAAGGTCACTTTGGCTTTAATTGCTGCTCTTTAGGTGTTAGACAGTGATGCTACTCCATCCATAGGGAATGCAGACATGGGTTTTTCCAAATGTGCTTAGCATGTCAACATTTTAACACTGTGATTGTTACCAGTAAGGCTTGGGGAGAGAGGGGCCTCAGTATTAACTATTGAAAGCAGGGGGCCTAGGACTTGCTATTGACAGCAGATCTGCAGACTATTTGTATTCTTTGTCATGAAAGATGTTTACTGTGTTCAGCATTTCGCTCAGCACCCTATGGTGTCTATTTTTTTCTTTTTCTCCCCTTTTTTTTTTTTTTTTTTTGCCTTCTACATTCAAAAATTAAAAACAAACTTGGGGTCTTTTTGAACAAAAAAATGTCAGCGCGGCTCCGCGCCGGGCGAGCTGACGGAGCGTTTGCACGGCACGTTCAGCCCATGGAGCTGTTTTCTTTCTCCAAAGCAAAAAGACAGCTCAAAAAAGGATGTTTTTAAAAGAAGGTGCGCTGTAGCTGTTTCTGCCATCCTTCTCCTCCACAGTCCTGTTGTGAAAAGTGGATTTCCGGAGCCACCAAAGCTCCTTTGGAGCTGCACTCCCTCAGCGTTGTGCTCTTCCAGCGAAGAAAATGAAATAGTAGAGAAAGACTCTGATTATAAAGGTACAAATAAGGTTCAGATCTTTGACAACATTCAAATAGATTGAATTAAACTTCTCTGTGCTGCAGAATTGGCAATTTACTCTCTAGTACTTATTTTCACCTCAAAAAGCGTGGAGCTGGGAATATTGATGCAGGAATGATTTGCCATCCCCTGTGCCAGAAAGGAAAATAAGTGGGAGACTTTTCCTTCAGAACTCCCTCGGTGTTAACTGTGGGATGAGGATTTTGAAGTTAGTCTTTCTGTTTCAAATAAACCACTGAAAGGCGATGATGGGAAGTGGAGAGACATCCAAACCGTAACAAATGGAGAAGATAGTAATGAGAATGCACTTCAGTTTGCATTAGAAAATATATTTTGCATTGCTATTTTACTGTTTTCCCCTCAAAAAAGTTCAACCCTCTCCAGCTCCAAGTGTCTTTAAGAAATCCTATTTCTTCAATATTCATCGCTGAGTTGAGGGATTCTGCTTGTATTTTGTTTACTTCCACTCTCATTATAAAAATATTAATCTACATTCTACATCGATTATTATACAGAAAACATAGTTATTGCCTGTTTGATCTAAGAAAAAAGAGAATTTGTCATTTCCTAGATACACACTGGGGCAGGAACTGAGCAGAGCACTCCGAGCCAGCTAATCCCTGGGAAGTTTGCTAAATCCACAGTGGCATTACTGAGAGATCCCATGTGGATGGAATATCCCCTGTCACATGTAATATCAGACACGGGTTAGCAAAATCTTATTTACACCGACTTTAGTTATAAATCCAGTGCCTAATGTTTTCACAACACATTGGCAATCTCCTGTCAAAGCCCAGGGTAAGGACAAGGACACTTTGAAAAGCTGAAGAAGAAACGTGGGAGTTCACAAGAGGAAGGAATAGGACTGCGAAAGGATTGAGAACTGCTTCCATTTCCCAGTGGCAAAAGCAAAAAGGGATAAGTTGTAGAATTGAGAGAACAGTAGAAAAAGAACAAGAGGGTCAGTTTAAGGGAGAAAAATCCAACAAAAACGTGGATGAAAAAGCAGGAATATGTTTCCTGAGAGGTTTGGACAATGTACATGGAAAAATATTACACTGCAGGAGCTCAGTTGGAGAAAGCAGCCAATATTCCACTTTCTGTGGAGGAGCTGCAGAAAATGCTCTGTCTGAGGAGTTAATGAGAAATTCGTGCTGAGCCACAGCTTTGCTGCTCCAAAAGGTCTCTTGTGCTTTGCATCAGTCACTTAATTCCATGATATTTAGGGTGTGATGAGTTTAAGATAGAGGCCATTGCCATAAGTGTAACTCCAAGCCCCACAGCCACTGCCTGAGGCTCTCAGGTGACCCCACAACCTGGGGACAGCAGGGGAGCCCCAAATCTGGGGCTGCAGCATCATTCCAGGTGGGGTGAACAGTTTCATCCATGAGAGATGGGGAAGAACAAGAGGCTCCCATCTATTTTTTGTGTTTGCTGGGGTGGCGATGGGGACTGAGCACCGGATCACTTATATTTATATTTACATTATTTACATTTACATTTACATTTACATTTACATTTACATTTATATTTATATTTATGTTTATGTTTATGTTTATGTTTATGTTTATTTTTAAGAGTGCTCATGAGAGAGGTGTGACACGGAGTGATGGGATATTCCCAAGAAANAGCCGCCAGCCCCGAGCCGAGGGCTGTAAAAGCGGGGCAGCGGGGCCGGGGAGCAGCGAGCCACAGAGCGGCCGGGGCTGCGTGCGGAGGAGGTGAGCGGTGCCCGGGAGCGCACCGGGAGCGGTGCCCGGGGAACCGGGAGCGGTGCCTGGGGAACCGGGAGAGATGCCTGGGGAACCGGGAGAGATGCCCGGGGAACCGGGAGCGGTGCCTGGGGAACCGGGAGAGATGCCCGGGGAACCGGGAGCGCATCGGGAGCGGTGCCTGGGGAGCCGGGAGAGATGCCCGGGGAACCGGGAGCGCACCGGGAGCGGTGCCTGCGGAGCCGGGAGCGGTGCCCCGGAGAACTGGGAGCGGACACCGCAGCAGCTGAGTATCTCCCCACTGTCCCGCAGGTTGCACCAGGTGCCAGGATCGCTGCACAAACGAGCAAAACGTCGTCCGAAATGGCAGCCGAGGTAAAGGGGGAGCTTGGCTTTGCTCCGGGTCCCTTCTCTGCTCCGTTTGGGACGGGTGGGATCAGCATCCCTGGGAGGACTCAGGCAAGGTGTCCGTGTGGTCCCGAGGGACGTGGGTTAGGGTTGGTCCTGGCAGCGTTCTACTCGCTGATCTTGGAGGTCTTTTCCAACCTTGATGATTCTGTGAGTGGTTTTCCCGGGTTTTCAATGGAAAAGGGCACAGCGAACGTCTTTGCTGCACTAATCCACCGTCCCACCTCTGATCCTGGCAGCGAAGATGCACCTGGACGCCTCTTCCTATCCCAGCCCTTCCCTCTCAGCAGCACCACTCACCCCGTCCCCTCTGCCCACCACGGGCTGTCCAGCGAGGAGCTGCAAAACTTTGTTTAAATCCCCCGTTCCCCCCCGCGGCAGCTCCTGCCGACAAACCCGCTTGAAACGCAGAGCTCCCGCACCCGGAGCCCTCATCCTGCCCCGCAGGCTCTCTCCTGCTCTTCCCTGCTCCAGTCCTTCGGGAAAAGGGCCGCCGGTGTGGCGGTCCCTGCCCGCTGTCCATGGTAGCTCCGCCGCCCGCCCCGCGCCGCGCACCCGCCGAGCCCTTCTGGGGCTGCTTCGGGGTTTTCTCTTCCCTTTTCATCTCATTCCAACATTTGTAACACTGAAAGGCACCCAGGCCTCCCTTTGGGCAACCTGCACCTTTGCCGGTTTTGTGCTAATTTTACGGGACAACATCGTGGGCTCCGGAGCTGCTTCAAACGGTAACTTCAGACACGTTATAGTTATAGGAAAGTTCTGGAGTGTGTGGCTTGTGGTGGCCCACAGCTCCTTGTCAGCTGAATATTTTCTTCTAGTCTCCCTAAAAGAGTGGGATTTTTAAAATATTTCAAAGATCAGAGAGCAGCTTTCACTATACCCCTGACTCATTTACCTTTTTAATTTTTTTTCTTTATTTTTTTTTGTCAGGAGTCCATCAAAGGGTCAGAGATCAGCAGCTGCCTTAAAAGAGAGTTCCATGCTGGTCTTGCACCACATGGTCTGATGCTTATTTTCAGAGAGTCCTGCAGAAGTCAAATACCTTGGAGGATCCCCAAGCCAGACCTGTAACCTCAAGGGCTAAATTCTAGTGACAATGACATGCTCTAAGTCCAGGGTTTTGCTGGTATAGACTAAATGAAACCATTCTTGAGATGGTCCTCAATATTACTTTGATAAGGATTGAGATGGACATGAACTGATTTTTAGGGGATATATCCATAAATCTGTGTCTCTCCCTTCACTACTTGCAGGGGGACAAAATGATGGCAGGAAGGTTTGTGGGGAGCACAGATCCCATCATGGAGATGCTCAGCGCTTCCATTACTGTTGATCAGAGACTGTCTGAAGTCGACATCCAGGGGAGCATGGCTTATGCCAAAGCCTTGGAGAAGGCTGGAATCCTGTCCAAAACTGAGCTGGAGAAGATCCTGAGTGGCCTGGAAAAGGTATTTCTTCCCTTCACAACCTCTCATGTGTGCTGGAAGGAATCTTTCCTTACCTGACAGCATCTTGCTGTTTCAAAGAGCATCTTTAAATGTCCTCGTGTCCTCTTCAGACTGAGCAGTCACTAGGAATCATTTCAGTGTGAAGTAAGAACATCCTTTTCCTGCTGGCACGTGGAATTTTGAGTCTGGCTGCCCGACTTGGCAGGAGGCAATGCATAGCAGGTGTAGGGGGGAAGAGGAGGCAGCAGAGAAGTGCTTTTATAAAATATCCATTGTTGTTACTCACCCACCCTGGACAACGGTGAGTCTGTGCAATGTTTTATAGGGAAAAGCTTTGTGGATGATGTTAAAGAAATCACTGACACTTAAGCTCAATTTTTCCTTGCAATGCTTAAATCCTCCATAACACTGCAGGATTATCATGGGTGGAGAGGTGAATCCCACCAATGGTATGGAATGTCAGGATGCAGAGAGCAGCCTCATGCAGTTTGCATGAGATTTCTGGGAATGGCAGGAGCTGGGATTTGCTGGGGACACTCACAGCCTCAGACACAGTAGGGTAACTGTGATGTTTCTGGTGTTTGCAGATCTCTGAGGAATGGTCCAAGGGAGTCTTTGGTGTGATCCCGACCGATGAGGATATCCACACGGCCAACGAGCGCAGGCTGAAGGTTTGGCTCCTCCACCCCCTTCTTCCTGATCCTCTGCCTGGCATTACAGGCTTGTGCCTCTCTCCCTCTGTGAAATCCCTTTGGAGCTGCTGGCACTGAACCCCCTGGGGCACAGCCAAGGGTCTCCACACTCCCTTTTGGGGCTGTACAAGCCCAGAACCCAAACCTGCCCTCGCCCAGAACACATGCCATGGTTACTCACAGGATCCTGGAGATGAGTCCCTTCCAGGCAGGGAGATCTGCTCCTGTGGATTGTCCTCTTTAGAGCACAGAGATCCTGACAGAATTCCTGCCCTTGTCCCCAGGAGCTGATTGGAGACGTAGCTGGGAAGTTGCACACTGGCAGAAGCAGGAATGATCAGGTATGAACAGAATCTTTCTTTCTCCTTTTGTATTCCTCTCCCTCCTCACTTCAGGAGACCTCAGTCCAGATTGGCCTCTGGAGTCTCTTCCTGGAGAGCAAGAAATGGTGACATTACCACATAAACATGACCAGATGATAAGATTCACCTTTCCATCACACAGGACAAGGAGGGGTTTACCTTGCTGTCCTTGTGTATGTGACATTCTTTGTGGCCTGACTTGGCCAATCTCCCACAGGTTGTGACTGACCTGAAGCTGTTCATGAAGAATTCCCTCTCCATCATCTCCACACACCTCCTCCAGCTCATTAAGACCCTGGTGGAACGTGCTGCCATGTGAGTCCTTTTCAACAGTCCCTGTTTTCCATAACTTTGGCCTTTTTGGGGCAGGGGACTCTTTGTTTTGCCCTTTGTCTGACCCCACTGGGCAGCAGCAGGGTCTCCTGTGCAGGGAGTTACAGCCAGGCAGTTTGGGGTAGCCCAGGGGACACAACAGCCCCTTTTTCTCCAGAGTTCCCTTCACAGAAACTTTCCTCATCCCTCAGAGAAACTTCAGTTCGTGCCTGGCAAAGGAGTTGAGGTGGGAGGTCCACACAAGATTTTAGAAGGCACCAAACCCATCTGAAGGAGCAGGGAAAATGTTTCAGGATTTTCTGTATGAGAAAAAGCTCAGCTGTGTTACCTCCCTGTCTAGCTCTGCTCCTCACACTCCAAACCTGGGGTGGGTTGGGGGATCCTTGCCTGCCACAGATGGGTTGCTGCTCCAGGTAATTTTCCAGGGAGGCCCAGGGCAGATTCACCATCCTGGAATAACTAAACCCAGTGTGCTTGGCTTGAAAGCTGACAGGAGATGGACCAGCTTCAGCATGACACAGGCTAAAGACGCTCAATCTGTGACCTGCCAGGAGCCCCGGTGTGTCCCTGTCCCTGCCCTGCCTCCTGT
>WAAG01092274.1:0-17115 GCA_013390105.1 Tichodroma muraria
AGGGACCCACAAGGATCATCCAGGTCCGAGTGCTGGCCCTGCACAGGGCACCCCCGAGAGTTTAACTTGGTTCTTATCAGCCTGTAAAGCCTGCAAGTAAATCCCACCCTGATTTATTCTGTGGGGGAGAGAGTTCTGAGCACTCCTGAGCATCAGCTTAGCCCAACCCCAGCTTAGGGGTTCTGGAATCATTGAGCTGTAGGAAAAGCAGAGTTTTGGGAGAGGAGCGACCAGGATCAGTGAAAATCAACCTTGGAGAAAATCATGGGGTTCTGGGGATTTTGGGGATTTTTGGGATCTTGTGATGGTGGAATCGAGGGATTTTGGAGTCACGGGATTGGGGAATTTTGGGATCCTGGGCATTGGGGAGCTCCCTGGAGCAGGAGCTTGCAGAACCCGGCCAGGAGCGTGACCAGGACCCCGCGGAGGATCCCGGAATTCCAAATGCAGATTCCAACACAGACCACTTCCCTGCCTCCCACCGCGGGAGAGTGCCTGGGCCCTGTGGTGGACACCAGAATTGCTGTTTTCATTTGTCCCTAATTAGCTATGAAACGATGTTTGCAACCTGCTAAAATGCCCACTTAGGCTGGGGGAGAGCAAACACTGGCCCATCTGCCAAGAGGTTTTGCAGCAGACGTTTATCTAAATAGAGAAATCAGCCTGCTATTCACATCTGATTAACAAACACAGCCTCTAATTAGCCCATGCGATTAAGATTCATTGGAGGAGTCACTTCGGCACATACATTAAACCATCACTCCTTTGCTCAGTGGCGGTGAGGAGTCAGGAGAGGAGTGGTCCTGCCCTGCCTCCGGCTCCGGAGGAGGAAAAGCAGAAAGATTTAAGGCCGTGCTCAGAACAAAGGGTCAAACCACTGCTGGGGCAGTATTCCACGGGGTTTTTCCCTCAAGCAGATTGTTGTAGAGGAGTTGTAGTCCAGGCAGACCGCTGCGGTGAGAAAATTTGCTATTTTTTACCAGCCCGCCAGCAGTGCCTGTACTGGATCCAAAACCTGACTCCTCCAGCGCGAGGAGAAATCCCCCAGGATTTAGGAAATACCCCCCCAGCCCAAACTGCTTGAATTTCCCGGTCAGAACCTCCCCAGAGCACCACTCATGGACCTCTGCAGCCCTCCCAGGGGATTTGACCGGTGGGAAAGCTGTTGCCTGCGCGTTGCTAAATGACACTTTGCCCACTGTTGCCCTGGTTTGCTGCAACAATTGCCACAATCAGTGTGATTTGTAATGTGTCCTGTCCTCTGAATCTCGGAGTTATTAACCTTAACAATGTCAACGAGCTGCTGCAGTAATTGAGTCGCAGCAAATTAAGGGCTGACGTAATTATTAAGAGCGCTTAGTACACAGGAATATATTAATATGCTATTGATGCCAGCAGAGTGGGGGCTTGCAAGGAGAGGAGAATTCAGAGTGTCTGCAGCAAGAGAATAAACCCCTGGGCAGCCCCAAATGCCAACAGGTGTGTTGGAATATTGATTCCAGTTTCCTTGGATTTGCCTTTCATATTCATAGAGCTCCGAGCAATCACATGGCGATGCTGAATTCCCAATTATTGGCCTGATTTCCTGGCTTTGCCAGCCAAGGGAAGGGGGAAAAGTCAATTTTCATGGGTTTTTAGCCATTTCGAGATTTTTTGTTTGGAATTTCAATTCAGTCCCAGTCTGTTCCAAGGTTGTGAAGAGATAAAATGGGAAAATACCACATATTTCAGCATAAAAGCACAACCTGATGTGCTTTCTTTAAGTGAGTCACTGGGGGAGTGTTGCTGTTGTTTTCATGAGCATTATGTGTGCCATTAACATCTTTACTTTAATTAAAACCATATTGAAATCCAAACCAAAAATTCTAAAGTGGCTAAAAACCCATTAAAAAAAACCCCAGCCTTAGAAAGGAGAGAAGAGCTGAAACCTCACAAATGGTGGGATATGAATGAGAAATTCCATAATGGCTCCTTCAAAAAATCCTAATTACCTGGAAGGATTTTGGAGCTGCACCTGCACCAACAGGACAATCTGCTCCATCAGCTGTACACGAAATAATATAAGCACCAAAAAAACTCTTATCACTGCTTTAGTCTGCAAAGAATCACCTGAGTTGTTTCCAAAGCATTCAAGCTGAGCTGAAGGAAAAGAACAATAAAGTGGAGAAAAGAATATTCTGGGGGAAAATGTGGTGTTAAGAGTTTGTTGCTTCTGCTAAATATTAATCTGGATTTCCTCTTGTATTGCACTGCTCCTACAGAAGATTTACCTATTCCTCCAGGCCTGCTATTTTAAAAGCTGTTTTATTTTTCTGGAGATAATCTCTCTGTCCCACCCCCCTCCCTGTTTCAGAATGGTGATTGTGGCTGCAGGAAAGCGAGAGGCAATTTCTCACCTGCCCGATGTGATCCTGCTATCTCCACTTAGAGCACAAAATCTCCCATTACCTCGTCCATGCAGAGCATGCAAAAAAACTCCCCTCGCTTCATTTCCCAGCCAGGGAGATGTGATATCAGCCAGAAGGAAAATATCCATGCAAATATTCCTTCTCTGGGCAATCTGTGCTTTTAAAGTTCTCTTTTCCCCACAAAAATACAGTTTGAGGCTGCTGCTGGCCTTCCTGGACGAGCCTTCCTTTGCTGCTGGGTGAGGGTTGTTATTGTCACTTCCAGACACTAAAGATCCTCTGAAATCTGCTTGGGCTGGGCTGGGGATTGTTCCTTTCCATTTGCACAGGAATAAGGGAATTGTTGGTCTTTCCTGCAGGGTTCTGTGGCACAAACTGAAAGAGAGGAGATCCAAAGGGCAAGGGAGGGAAGACAAAGCCAGGAATCTCAGTGGCAGCTGGATTTTGAAAACAGAAGCATTTTCCAGCTGCTCAGGTTCTCTGCAGCCTTTGTGGGTCCTGAGGATCATCAGGGTCCCTGTGGGAACCTTCAGGGATTCCTGCACGCTCCTCCCTCCCTGGAAACCATCCCAGCTCTCCCCATCTCCCCTTTTTCTCTGTCCTCCTGCCTTAACAGGGCTGCTGCTCCTTTTGAAGCTCGAATTGCAGCTAAAATTCCCTGTCAGATCTGGTAGGAGGGTGCCAAACACAGCGTGGCTGCGGCGTGGAATCCTCTCGGGTGGGAGGGGATTGGGATGAGCTCTCCATCAGAACTGTGACGGTTTCATCTGGCACAGGAGCCAAGTCCTGTCCTGTCCAATTTCTGACAAATTTATTTGCAGGGCAAGTGAGTGGGCCTTGGGAACAGAGAAAAGTGGGCGAAAGAGAAAATTTGGGAAATGCTTCTTTCCCTCTCTTTTGACCCTGGTGAGGTTCTTCATCAGCTCTGCTGAGCACCACCATTAAGAGGTTGTGATAAACTGACTGAGTTAAAAGAATCTGGAGGAACAATGGGAATTTCCAAGGAAATTCATCAGCAGGAATATTCCCTCCACTTCCCTGGAGGTGGAGGAACAACGTGGATGTCCAAGCACACAGCCCAGGCAGGACTGTTCCCGCTTCTGCTGCCAGATCTTCCTTTTCCTTAGGACAGAACCTTGCTCCAGGCTCCCAGGGAAACAATTAATGTGAGGAAAAAAGGAAACCAAAACCTGTCAAAGGAGATTTCTGTGCTGTGAATAATCAGGGTGGCAGCTGCCTATGGTCCCTGTCATGTGGGATGGAAATTTATTGCTATGAAAAGGCTTCCTAGGCAAGGTTGGGATGCAGATTTTAGGGTGGTATTTGGAACTTCTTCCAAAGTTCTTCCTGTCTAATAGAGGAAAGAGTGCATGGAGGCATTAGGAGTTAATCCAAGGGGGTAGCAGGAGGTGCTCTGGGGCTGATGAGCAGGGAGATGATGCCCTCAGAGCCACCTAAAAGGCTGGCAGAGGCTGCAGCTGGAGCCAGCTTAGCCCAGCCTTGTGTCTCTAAAACCAGGCCTTTGGGAAGGGGCTTTGCAAGAGCCAGCAAATGGTTTTGAATAGACCTAGAGAGAGTGAGAGGTGCTGACAGTTTCTAATTAGGGGGGAAAGGAATTGTTTTCCGTGAGTTCCCTCCAGTGATCTCATCCCTAGGAAGCAGCCAAAAATATCAAGGCACCCTGGCTCAGAAAGGAGCACATTCATTGTTCCCTGAGTCTCCTGGAACAGGGAGGGGTGAGGAGCAGGTCAAGTGTGAAAACGCTCAAAAATCCCCCCAGGCCCCAGCAGCCTCCCCTGGGTGTCCTCCCAAACGTCCCCACCCAGCCCAGGGCCACCAGCTCCAGGTGACCGCCAGCCCCTTCCCAGGGACCTTCTCAGGCTCAGGCTGGCTCCTCTGGGGCACGGAGGGAAGTGCTGACCCTAATCAGGGCCGACATGGCAATTTTCTCCATCATGTCACTTGTCACGGGGGCCAGCAGCCTCCCCTCGCAGCCCAGGGCTTCCCTGGGAGCCTCCCCGAGACCTGCTGAGGAGAAATAAATCAATTGTGGAGCCCAGCAGCTGCCCAAGGGGACGAGGAGCCCCTCAGCACAGCCTGGGCTGCGGGTCGGGGTGGGAAAGGGCCAGGAAAGGTCTCCCGGAGGGATGCGGACTCCCTCACGCTCCTGGCTGGCCGCTGGCAGCCCCCTTGGGGGAAAGGCTCCAGAGGGGGCTGCCTGAGCGATGGGGGGGCCACCCCTCCGCAAATGGCACTGGGACCCCCCGTCCCTGTCCCCAGGGAGGCTGGGTCTGCATTTCAGCACAAAGCAGCTTTGGTTTGCCCCCTTCCACAGCCCAGAGCTCCCACCCAGCCCTGGTTACAGCGCAGACGTTCCTGGTCCTGCTCAAGTGAAGAGGAAAAGACGAAGCTGGCGGAAAGCACCAGGCAAAGGGTCCTGTGGGATGTGGAATCGGCCCAGGCTGAGTGATGCTCTGTTCTGAGCACACGGGCCAAGAGATCCCACTCAGAACTCGCTCTGAATTCTCCCAGGCCTACTCATCAAAACAGATCTTTTCATCCCCCTTTGTGTTCTTCGCTTGCATCTGTTGTTTTCAAGGGGGGAAAAAAGACTTGTACAGAAATTCCACGTTTTAGAAATCTCTCCTGGAATGAACCAGCTAAAGGATTCGGAGCTCTGCTTCCCAGGGATGTGTTTTGGCCAGGTGCAGGAGGGCTGGTGATGGTGTCAGAGGAATTAAGGCTTAATTTTCCTTATTCTTCTCAGGATTCACTCCCCGACCCCACGAGCCGCTCGCCACCTTTATTAGTGCACTCCGTGGGCAGCTCTCCAAATCAATTAACGTTATTGTTTCACTGCTCAGGGCTATAAAATCACAACATTTACAAGAAATACGTGGGGCTGTGCAGTTTGCCATGGAAGCGTGGCCGGGATGGAGAGCAGTTAGACCAGCCAGGGCCCCTGCCACCCCCCTGCTGAGCACACCCCCTTAAAACACCTTTCTCTTTGCTTCAAGGAGTGTTATTTGCCTAAATATCACGGGGAGGGGGCAAGCACGGTGGTTTTTCACATTAATTCTTCTCAGATTGGAAGGGGAAATTACAAACAGCTTAATTAAATTTAAAAAAATTAAATTAAATTAAAAATGAAAGCTTTTTAATACGATGGAAGGGTTTAGGTTGGGAGGGGCTTTAAAACTCATCCCAGCCTTGGGCACCTCCCACCACCTGGAGCATCTCATTCCAGCCTGGCCTGGACACTTCCAGGCATGGGGCAGCTGCAGCTCCTCTGGGCACCCTGTTCTGTTTCTTGTCCCCTGTTTGGAGCCCGAGCAGAGCAGCCCCGGCTCTGCCAGGCAGCAGGGGAGCAGCAGGGAGCGTTCAGGGGCTGCTCCAGCTCCTGCACACGTTGCTCCCATTCAGCTTTCATTCTCCCCGAATAAATAGCCCGAAGGGCCCGCAATAACGGTTAAATTGTGCTATGTAAATTAAAAGCAGAAAGAAGGAGCAGCAGCCACTGAGACAGGAGAAAGCGCGGCTCTGCGGGCGGGATTGAAATCAGCCATCCCAGAGTCCCCCGGCTGAGCTCGGCGCTGCGGTGGCTTTTGAAGGTCCTCGTGCATCACTGCGCCTCATTTTCCCATTGGTGGGCTGAGGGGATGAGAAATTCTTCCCCCCAGCCTTTGGTCCTGTCTACCTAAATCATGCTTTGCAGTCAAAGTCTGTGATACCTCCCGTTCAAAGGCTCATCTCTTGTGCGTGACCATCCAATGACACAGAACCCTGGCGTCATCCCTCTCTCCTTCCTGAGTCATCTTTAGCTCTGGATAATTGGATCAAACACCAAAAACTCCCCTTGCAGAGTTCATGGCATCATTAAGCCTCCAGGCAGGGGATTATCACCAGCAGGTGATTTTAATTTGCTGCAGCAGCCAGCAAAGGTAAAAACGACACCGATGTGTTTGGAATTTTGTGTTGCTGCCTCAGTTCTTCAGCGTGGGAGGAATAAACTGAGGGACAGAAAGCATTAAAGGACATAAATTAAGCAAAAAATTAAAATCCTGGGATGTTTGAGATTTTCACATCCAAATGTTGAAGGTTTAAATGGAACAATGAAGTGATGCTCGGAAGTTCTGTGCCAGTTTGTGACAGGAACATTACATTCAGCTTAGTTTTAGAAGGAAACTCAGCAAGTTTCCTTCCTCACGGTTCAGTGCTGGAAGCTTTTAGGATTCTCAGCTTCCAAAAAGGACAGGAAAGATGGATTGTAATTGCTGAGTGAAGGAACTAAGCTTCCTTTGTGGATTCTTTCCCCTCTGTGCCAGAGCCGCACCACCCTTCCCTCCTCCACCCCTCACAGGGAAGGGTTTTGCCCTAATATCCCCTCTAAACCTCCTCCCTGTTACTTTGGAGCCATTCCCCCTTTTCCTGTTGCTGCACATCCTTGTGAAAAGTCCCTCTGCATCTTTCCTGCAGGCTCCAGTGCCTTGCACCTGAGGAATTTTGCACCAGCGTGGCTTAAATCACTTCTGAGGCTGCTTCAGACAGCATCAGGTGTGCCCAGAGGATGGAAAAGTGATGGAAAAGTGGGGCACTCCTCTCGTTTGGGCCATCAGAGACCTGAGTGAGTGTTACATTAACAAGGTCAGAGGGGGCAAGCTCCATTTCCTGTAATTATATTTGTCCTTACAACACGGGAAATTCAGCTTAATGCTGTTCTCTGAATTGATTCCCAGATGACTTGGTTTGAATGGGAGCTATAAAGTGAAATGAGAGCACCCACACTCCTCTGAGCACCAATGAAACAACACTGCTCGGAAATTTTGCCTTTAAATAAATCATGCCAACCTTCCAGTACACACAAAACCCATCAATCCCTCGATAATCCTTCTTCCCCTTCCCCTGGAGTGATCCTCCTGCTGGAAAGCACGGCAGGGAAAGGGTTAAGGGGCGGGGAGCAGTGGCAAATGGGGAATTTGAGGGAATGCTTTGGGTTTGTGAAGTCCAAAGGGGAAAAACCCATCCCTGTGTGAGAGCATCCCCAGCACTGTGCTGGAAACACAACTGCAGCTAGCCCGGGGATTAATTTAATTCCCAGGTATCATCTTTTATTTCAGAGGGAAAACAAGGGGAGGGGGGAAGAAATCAATGTGAACATTTTCCTCCTAGTATTGTCAGACAAGTGTAGTAACCATGGCAACAGGAGGAGCAGCATCTCCGGGCTTGTGTGGCTGGTAAACACGTTCCCCGGATTTCCATTTCCCCTGGTGCTCAGCAGAAGGTTTGTGCTGAGCCCTGGCACAGTCAATTATCACCCTGATATCACCCTGGGCCACATCTCCAGGCTGGGTGTTCAGCACAGTCGCCAAACGCGGAGATACCAAAGATTCCCTGTGGGGAAAACAAGCACAGAGCCCTCCCCAGTGTTCCTGGGAGGTGCTTGGGGAGCTCTGCTCCCCCTTTGGTGTCCTGAGCCCCGGCAAGGGCTCTCCACAGCCAGGATTCGGGCTCAGTCCCTGAGTTTGGGTGGGTTTGGAGCTTTCCTCCCAGGGGCTGGTGCCTGATTTCTGATCTGGAAGAGCCTTTTGATCCCTGCAGTTCACCTGCAGCCCGAACAGCCCCACTTGAGCTGGGAGCCACAAAACCCAGGGCAGTTCCCACATCAGCTGCTACAACGCAGAGCTTTGCGTGTCCTCTCAGCATAAACCCCGGGAAAACAATCCATTTGAGTATTTTCCTGCTCTCCAGCCCCCCTCAGCCCTGGTTTGAGGAGGAAAAAAGGAGGAAAAGCTGATGCCTGGTGAGGAGTGAGAGGAGAACTGGGCAGCTCAAGAGCAAGAGGTTGTTCTATGCTGAAAGCGCTGGAGTGGATGAAAGAAGATATTTTGCTGAGTGGCCCCTGTGTGGGTGTTTTCCCAAGGAATGTGTAAATTACTGCTGCCTCCATGCCAGTGCTCACCCTCAGCCCCCTCAAGAACTCCAGGCCTGGTCATTTCCTCGCTGCTTTAACATCTTTGTTTCATTCAGGAGCTTTCCACTCCGTTCCACACCGATCTCCCAAACAGATCTGCCAAGTTTTACGCCGGGGTCAAGGCAGGAAGAAAAGAAATTCGAGCGACGTGCAAGTCTGCCTGAAAATCCAGACTGAACAGCTCCCAGATGGAGTTTTTGTCCAAGTTTCTTCCCCTTTCAGCCACTGGGTGCAATCAAGACGTGGCCTCATTTCAAAGACAGCTTTTCCTCACGTTTTTCTGCCTTTGCTTTTCTGGACTCAGTCTGGTGCTGAAGGAAACTTGAACAGCTTCTGCTGCTCAGAGCCCTGAACCTCAGCAAAAGTTCACAGCAGTAAAAGATCCAGGAACAACTGTTATTAGAAGGGGAAGGAAACACGGATTCTCTTTTTTCACGGAGATTTCTGCATGCTTTGTCTAATAATCAAATTACTGCAACTGGGCCTGCTACCATTGCCTTGATAATTTTGACAAGCAGCTTTGGGAATCAGGAAATTCAGCTGCATCCCTGAAATGTGCTGCTCATTTTAAAAAAAAAAAAAGACTTTTGAGGGAGCCTGGTTGGTTACAAAGTAGAAATATATTTTTTTTATAATTTTTTTTTTTTCCTTTCAGAATACACATTTTTATCTTGGGAAACCTATTGAGAAAAAGCAAATCTGGGGCATGAATAATAGCAGGCTGCAAAAAGACCGAGCTGGGCTGTGGGCCCCGTGCAAGGTTTACCAAAAAGCTTCAATTCCGTGTTTTGTTCCTCCATTTCACACTAAAAATAAAGCCTCTTGCTGAACAAATTTCCCCAGAGGCACCATCCTCTGAAGGCCTCCTGCCTCTTGCAGTGAAATCTCTGCTTACCTCAGTGCTGAGGCTCTGCCTGTGTTTTCCAGCAGCCAACAAAGAGAGGTTTGGGGTTGTTTGTCCATCCCAGACCGGCACAAACAAATGGGGGTCAGAATGGGGGGAAGGAGCCAGCGGGGAGCGAAAAGGAAATGGTTCATATTCTGTTTTATACATCCCTCTGATGCTCCAAAGTTTTCTGGGCACTGACCAAGAGTGGAAAAGCATCACTTTTGCCGATCTGGGTGGGCCAGCTGAGCTGCTGATGGGTTTTTTAGGGGCTGGGAAGGGAGCAGGCTGGGTGGCACTCCTGGGAAGGGGCTGTGCCTGCAAATCCCCCGCTGGGAGTGGATCTCGGCACGGCCAGCCACGTGGAAAGAGGGAGTGAAGGAAAAGTCTCCTGTCAGCCCTCTCAGACTCCCTCGTTGCTGACCAGCAGAAACTTCCAGGGTGTTTACCCTGCCCTGCTGGAGTTCCCAGGAGCACCAGTGCAGACAGAGCCCTGGCTGAGCTGTCACAAGAGGACTGGGAGGATGCTCCTGCCTGATTCACCTTCCTGGCATTTATTTCTCTCCTTTCCCAATTCCCCGCCCCCCCGCTGGATTTAAAACCTTTAATAACCTCACGAAAAATTAAAATCGCAGGGAGACCTGACAATAATTTCTCTTTCTGCAGCTTTTCTGAACCAATCCTTTCCTCTCCCTTTTCCTCCAGAAACAAAGGGATTTGCTCTCCTTCCTTGGACTTTCCCCAAGCCTTTCTCACTCTCCTCTGGGAATTCTGAATCCAGACCACACCACGATGCTTTCCAGCGGGCATTGACTCAGTGTTCAATAGCAAACGTGTTCTGATTTTGTCCCCTTGATTAATTCTGTTAGGGAGGTGATGAACTCCACCCCTGACCTCCCCTCCCTGCCTGTCAGGGCCTTTCAGTGGTTCCAGGCAGCTTTTAAGCAACTGGAGTGACTCAATCATCCCTGCAGAGCCTTTTTGTGGCCGGGAATTGAACATCCCTTGTCCTCGGTGGGGAAGTGAGATTAATGGCTCTCGGATTTCCATATTCATGGCGTGGGGAGAGGTGCAAATGCTGCTGGAGAGGCCTCGATGCAGCCCCACTGCAGCATCGCTGGGCAGCCTCACCTCGGCTCCTGCAACTCCACACTGGGAAGGGAATCGTGTGGGAAGGGAGAA
Organism: Tichodroma muraria; assembly: GCA_013390105.1. Taxonomy (NCBI): domain Eukaryota; kingdom Metazoa; phylum Chordata; class Aves; order Passeriformes; family Sittidae; genus Tichodroma; species Tichodroma muraria. Next base: position 10,448 of record WAAG01092274.1, read on the forward strand.
ATTGCTTTGTTGTCCTCCCTGCCCTGTGCAGGACGTGGTGACTCCGCAGTGTTTTCCTCGGCAGATTTGCTCTTTGCTGCCTGAACACTGAAATCCCACGGTTCCTACCCCTCAATTCTCTGCCCTCTGTGTTAGCAAGGGTCTTCCTTGGCAATGAAATGGTAAAGCCTCTCTTCCTTGGTTCCTTGGATATTTTTTCTCTCCCCTTAACACCTGAAGAAGTCTCACAAATCAGACAGAAGCCCTTTCAATTTATTTTCACTCTGATTTAATCAGGGCAGCTCTGGAGGAGCTACACCCTGATCAAAGCAGAGCAAAGGCAGCGTGCACTGTCCCAATTTATCTGGTGTTTTTGTACATATGTGTATAAAATACCTGCTCAAACAAGCAAAGCAACCAATTGCTGAGCATCCAGAGCTCCTTGGAATCACTGCGACCTTGTGGAGGTTCAAACCCCTCCCTGCCCGGTTTTTTCACTGCCTGAGGTTCTCCAGGGGATATAGTTCCCAAAATCCAGATGCCTGAGATCAGCCGGAGCAAGTTCTCTGCACAGTCACCCTAAACCATTTGTGATGGAAAATCGATCTGATTCTCTGTGCTTCACCCTCAGCTGGGGAAACCTGAAAGAAATTCTCCCCTGGGACTCCCCTGGAGTTCATTGAGAGGCTCAGCTCCAGCTCAGGGCATCTCCTCCCGTCCAGGGGCAGCAGTGACCTTGTGCTGACTGGCATTTGTGCCCCCCAGCTGCATCAGAGCCTGCCTGCCACGGGGGACCCCAAACCCAGCTGCAAATCTCACTCTGGAAGCCGAGGCTCTGGAGGCAAAGCATCGAGGATTCCGTTTGACGCGAGCAGCATCAGCCACCAGCAACGAAGGGTTTGGGAAGCAGTCCAACCACCAGACTTTGCAGAGTCTTAAAAAAAAAATAAACCAACCCAGAAATTGTCTAAATTTGCCTCCTGGCTCCGTGGCACCAGCACAGAAAGCAGGGCTGCAGACTGTCAGGCTTGTTTTTCTGCGTGTGTCACCCACTGCCTTCTGTGCGAGGACGTTCTGGTTTTCGAGGTTCAGGCCTGGGTTCTTCACTTTACACAAACAGCTGAGGAAATTCAACAAGCATTTGACAGATTCCTTGGAACTGGGGCGAGAAGGGGCTGGAAGAGCTTCTCTGGGCTCTGCCCCAAGGCAGGATCAGCCTCCACTGACCCCTTGCTGGGGAAGTCTGTTCCCTTCATGTGATGAACTCCCTACCAAACCATTTATTTATTCCTTGAACAACCCTCCAGCTTTTCCTCATGTCTAACTTGAAACCAAGCTGCTGCATTAGCTATTAAATAAAGCAGTGGTCAAAAGAATGACAATTTATGGGACTTGTACAAATCAGAAGGGAAGGGAGATGGAGTCCCCTTGTAAGTCACCCACGAGAGCAGCTGTGCATAAATAAATATTTATGGGATTGTTTCAAGTTGCAGCCAGCTCTGTCTCCATCTTCCCAGTTTGTGTCTTTAATCTGCCACGAGGTCTGCAGCAGATCACAGGGAATCTCAGAGCTGACATTCCAGCAAATAACTGCAGCTCTCAGGTGTCACTGCTGCTCCATCCCCCAATTCCCCACTGCTGTTTTTGTGGAAATGGCAACAAAACAGGAAACCTGGAGCTGGCAAAGTAAGCCCAGATCTACAGCTCAGCCTCCTACCAACTATTATCCATGCAAGAGCTGAATTAATTATGATTTCTACCACCTTAGCTGAGCTTGATGTCCTTCTCAGAGCAGGTTTCATCAAGGATTTTACAGCAGCGTCACGCACGGATTTATCATTAATTATTTGGCCATTAAATGGAGAAAATAATTTTAAAATCCAAGCCAGAACCAAATCAAGCAGGGTTGTGGCGTAGTCCCACCGTTCATTACGGGATCACAAATCCATGCAGGGGATCATTAATACTTTGCATTTAATTAGATCATGTACTGGTCACGTAGTGGTGCCCATAGATAAAGAAAACAGATTGCTGATTACAAGGAATAAATGTAGAGATGGATCAGATTAGTCACAGAATTGATGTTCGTGGTGTCTGACCACCCTTAAGCAGGTTCAAAAGCTCAGGCTGGTAGGTGCTGCGTTTTGTGCTGCCCTATGCTGGTCAAGAAGGAAAACACGGAATGCTGCAGGTCTGGATCCATCTGAATCCCCGCCTGGAAACCTTTGTGGTGTTTCGGGGAGGAGCGGCCCGGCCCAGCCCTGGCTTTGAAAGCACCACAGGGGAATTCTCCCCTGTCCAGGGCCACTGCCACCATTCCAAAGCCCCGCCCTGTGCATCCAGCCCAGCTTCCTGCTGCTCAGCCAGCCCTGACTCCCACCACCCTGCATCCCCACGGGAAAGGGCCACGTGCTCAGCAGGAAACAGCAAAAGCTGCTATTCCCCAGTAAAGGAACACTCATGGGAAATCCTCAGCTGGGAGGGACCCACGGGCATCACCCACTCCTTGTCACCTGCCTCGTTCCAGTGCCAATCCAGCCCAGGTGCCGGCCCAGTTTATTGAAAACCCTTCAAGGGAGCTGTGAGGAGAAGCAGAGCCTCGAGGCACAGAATGTTTGGGAAATCATCTCAGCCCACGGTGTTTCCCTGCACTTCCCACTGCCAGCTCCCAGCGCCTGGCAGAGCCGAGTGCCTGAGAACAACTCGCTGCCATCACCAAAGATCTTCCCCCTGCCTCTGGGCCTGTGGCTCTCTCCCAAACAATCCTCCCCACTGTGCCAGAGAGCCCCTTCAAAAATGCATTAAGTCACACAAGTGGCTTCTTCACTCCTCTCTCCTTTCCCTGAGAGGAATAACGCACTTGATTCCCTTTGATTTTTTAATTTTAATCCCTTTGTTAGGCACGCACGGCACTGCTGGAGATGGCACAGAGGAAGCATTGCTTCCTCTGCTTTGTAGCAGGAGTGGAGAGCTGAGCTCTGATCCCGTTGCAGACCTGCCTGTCACAGCCCTCCTGGGCTTAAAAACGTCATTGTGGCTGTTGGGACCATCCCAAATATTTAAATTTGGATTCTTTTAGTTATCCTGATGAGCTCCTGTTCTCGTGGAGAGCCATGGAAAGGCCTGAAGGGCTCAGGATGGGCTGAGCCTTCACTAGGAATATCAAAGTTCATCTTAATTTTTACATTTGCCACTCAAATAAGTGCCTTGATCCCCACCTGTCTCCATCTAATCTGTGGTCATGTTTTTCCTGCAAGCTCTCTCAGCTGAGACATTCTCCAAGCCTTTCTGCACCTGTAACTGAAATTGGGAAGACTTTCCATCAAGTTATTCCCAAGAAATCAGCACTTTTCACTGCAGCTGGTTATGGAACGTGCCTCTGCTTTATCACCTAGCTTAAATTTGGCTTAGGTGGGAAAGCTGAGGCTCAGATGCAGCTCGGGGTGTTGGATGTGCCAGTAAAGCACAGCTTAGACTCATTCCATGAGTCAGGAAAGCCTGTCCATGCGTGGCCCTGCCTGAAGAGATCCCTTGGAGCTGAAACACAGAACGAGCAGCTGGCAAAGCAGAGGGAGCAAAGCCCTGGGAATTCTTGCACTGCTTGCAGGGACAGGATCCCCCACAGCCAGGAAAAGCTTCCCAGCTCTCCAGCAGTTGAGTCCCACATGGGAAAAGGCCAGGGATGAGCTCTGACTCCAGAACAGAGGTGGAATGGCCCTGGAGAGCTCTGCTGGGGATGTTGGCTGGGGTTTACATTGACAGCCACAGCCACTGGAGCTGAGCTCTGGATAACAGCACCCAGGGACACCACGACCTGGGGGGACACTGGGGGCTCTGGCCACGATGATCCTCTAAAAAAGGATAATTCCAAGTCCCAGCATAGAAGATGTCATTACAACTGCTTTAATGTGGTCATAAAACACAGACAAGCTTTGAAAGCTCATAATTCTTTCATAGAGATATTGTTTAAATATTTAATGCCCACATTAATGATATTCTAATCCTTTTGGAATATGTGAATTTGCACTCATTTGCATTAATTTTGACTTGCTGGCAGTTTTGTTAAATCACATTAGAAAGGGGCCATAGACAATGGCTGGCTGTCAGCGGGGTGTTTGTGAATTCTCACCACAACGCCTGTGCCAGCACCTCCAGTGCCTTAAAGACAGCCTTTTGTGCAGGGAGAAAGTCCAGAAAAGNCAGCACCTTGTAATTTAAATTAGAAAAAAGGAAAGGATTCCCATTCCCTGTTGAAAAGGCAACATCATCTTCTTTTCTGGACTTTCTCCCTGCACAAAAGGCTGTCTTTAAGGCACTGGAGGTGTTGGCACAGGCGTTGTGGTGAGAATTCACAAACACCCCGCTGACAGCCAGCCATTGTCTATGGCCCCTTTCTAATGTGATTTAACAAAACAGCCTCTACAACTGAATGATGATTATTTTATCCTTTTACGAGGTCAGTTTTGACTCCAGTCTAAGATGAGGCACGTGGAGTCATGTTTGCAGTTTTGAAACCGTGCTTTGCCAGTCAAATATTCCATGCAATACCTGCCAGGAGCTGCTCTCAGGGACCCAGAAATGCATCCAGAACACACTCAGGAGGGGCTTGGCAGGCAGGAATCTGCTCCCAGGTGTGGGAATCTGCTCCTCGTCTCTCAATACCCTTTATTTCCCCTTCAGACTCCTCCTATAGGTCTCCAAATTAGCCAAGCATGTGACAAATGCACCTGCCTGGATATTCCCTGGGACCCCTGGGAGCTGCAGCTATTCCTGCTCAGTGGATCTGTTCCAATTAAACCGCCATCGATGAATCAATAACTTTGTTTTCCCAGCACCTCCAGCTCGAGCAGGAGGGGGTTGGCAGAGCTTGGAGGGCTCATCTGGGCCAGCAGCAGCACATTCCCCCGTCATCCAGGCCTCCAGCTGCATTCTGAGGCTTGGAATTGCAGGCGCAGCCTCCGTGAGGCTTTGGAACATCTGGATATCCCTGCCAGGCACGGAGGGGTTTGTGTGAAACGGCAGGGGTAAGCTCTAGTGGGGCTTCACATTTAAAATTTGCCCTGATAAAACCCGGCTTAAAGATGCTCGGAACAAGCTGGGCGGGGTTTTAGGGGTTAAACTCCAGCGGGAGGGGGCGGTTCTGTGCTGAAGCTCTTCCCTCTTGTCCCCTGCCCCAAAACTGCCCCCCTGCCCCCTTTTTGCCCTGCTCTGCTGCCCAGCGACGCTTCCCCGCTCCTATTTTACATTCAGCCCTAATTTTCTCCTCTGTCTCCCATGTGATCTTTCCATTTGGACGCTCTCCTAACGACCTTTGGCTGAATCTATGTCTTAATAACATCAGGATGTCTCTAACAAGTGTCTGCTGATATATGCAAGAACCTTCTGCTCCGGACTTTAATCATGAATAATAGAAACAATTTACGAGGCCCGAGGAGAGCGAGTTATGAATCTCCCAGCTTGGAGCAGACAAGATAAAGCAGATGAAAAGGACACGTTGTCCATTTACTTATTTTTAAAGGTTTGTTTGCTCTGGCAGCACGTGAGGAATGATCAAACAGCTCTTAGCTTGTTCAGCCCCTTATCTCCCCGTTTTGCTGCCTGATGTGGCATTTTTTACACCCCTCCAATCTGTTCCTCAGCCCGGATTTATGGCAGCAGAGAAACGTTTAAGAGCAGGGTTTGGAGGAGATTTGTTACCAGGGAATTTAGTGATGTTGCAAATGAAGGTGTGAAGAGCGGCAGGAGCGACAGAGGAAAGGGAGGAGACAGGAAATCACAACTTTCCAGAGGGAAAACCACACATTTCCAGCAGGTAAATCAGGGGCACCTTCACTGCAGCGCTCTTTGTGTTTTACAGAATGAGCTAAAAAGGGCAGGGTTCCACTGGGGGTCCCCCCACCTTCCTGCCAGCTTCCCAATGCCCTCCACAAGGGGAGGACAAGGGAATTTCTAGGAAAACTGGCACGATTTGGGGCTGTTTCCCGTTTTCCTGTGGTTCCCTGGGAGCAGAGCCCGGTCACACCTGGCTGCAGCATCCTGTCAGGGAGCTGGGAGTGAAAGGTCCCCCCGAGCCTCCTTTAGCATCCCCAATAGCTGCAGCAGCCACAGATCATTGCAGCAGCTCCCAACCAGACCCTGGCAGGGATGAAGAAACTCAATTCTCACTGCCCCAAACCCAGGGGCTCACCTCCACAGGCAGGATGGAGACTCAGCCTTTGATTGTCACACAGAAATCCAACATTTTCTCACCTCCAGCAGCCTGGAATTGTGCTCAGGCCCTTGAAAGGCTTTCAGTCTGAAGGACGCCAGAGAGGAGCATTTGTGATTGTGGGGTTTTCCAGCACTGGAGTGATCCAAAAGAAAATCCCACATGGATCCCCTGCAGCTGGAACAGGAACCTGCTGCAGAGGAATCTCCCTCTGGACCAGGGGGGGTGACAAAGCAGATTTCAGTGAGATTATGACAGAGAAAAGTGCTCTGAGAGCTGCTCCTGCTGCCCTGCCAGAGTCCCCAGCTCTGAGCCCAGCCTGGCAAAGCCTTTCCCAGAGCAGCACAGATCAAACATCCTCGTCCCCAAACACAACACAGCCTGAGCTGCTCCCAGCATCTTCCTTTTCACTTGGCAAGATACACAGAGCCCCAAACTTTCTGCAAGTTCAGGGAAAAAAAAAAAAAAAAAAAAAAAAACT
>WAAG01092274.1:23206-39913 GCA_013390105.1 Tichodroma muraria
TTTTTAATTAATTTAGGTACTCCACAGAGTCCTGGAAGCAACTGGCACTCTCACACATAGACAAATAATCCTGTGTGATCCTGACTGAAGACACTTAAAATCAGATTTAGGAGCACCAGGAAGGCTGGGAAAGGAAAGATACCACTGACTTCCCCACCAAGCTCTTCCTTTTTTAATCAAAAGGGCACAAAATTCTTTACGGGAAAAGAAACAAAAAAATTTCTAAGGACCAATTAAATTTATTGGGGGAAAAAAAATCACAGCCAGCCTTACAGATCCTCACAGCTGGAGGTGCTGATAGATCCCAAGATTTGTTGGTCTGGGACAAAATGAATTATTCAGGAATGCCTAAACGAAGGGGGGAAAAAATCATTTTGTGAGCAAACAAAATGTTTCAGCTTGGTCTGAAGAGCTCTTTTCGTTATGATTTTTCATTTTTCAGCTTGTCCAGCTCCAAGGGCCAGCTGGGGCCGTTGCTGTGGATTTTGTGAACCGGCTCATCCACGGGGCTCCTCGGAGCACTCTGGCTCTTGCATGAAGTGGATTCGGTGACACGGGGGCTGCAGTCCCTTCACTGCAGGGCGGTTTCAGCGCCTGGCCGATGAGGAATGCCCGAGTTTGACCCCAGCGAGCCCAGGGCCGCCGGGACCCATCCAGACCCAGGCACGGAGGCAGCAGCAGCTCCTCCCTCCCTGACCCCCGCCAGGGGAGAAGCTTTGGATCCGGCGTTATCGAACCCTTCGGGGCTCGCCGGGAGTGTTTTGTGTCGGTTCCCGCTTGATTAAAGTCCTCAAATGATCAGGAACAATGAAAGAATGCATCACCAGCGCCGGGGCGGGCACCGGGACAATGGGACAAGGCAGCTGGCAACTACGGAGACTGTAATTCCTCTAATGAACCTTGGACAATATATTCTACAGCTACATGTATTTATTTTTATATATTTTATAGATATTTATTATTTTATATATTATTTTNAATTTATATATAGCTCTGTTTATATTTATATTTAATTTATATTTAAATCTATATTATATTTATAATTTTTATTTTTATTTTTGTTTTTTATTTAGTTTTATATATATATATAATAATTTTTATATTTTTTTATATCTTCATCAGCTCAGAGCCTCTCCTAAGGACTGACATCGTTTCATGCAACAATGAAAACACCGAAACAGAAAACACCTCAATACAAGAACTTTACCCTGAGTGTTCTCCCTCCAGCAAGAGATTCCCTGAAAACACCCACTTTTTCCATGCCTTGTGCATCTCTGTCTGGCCATTTATTAAAAAAAAATGATGATTTTTGGGATTTATGGTTAATTTCGGCTCAGCGTCGCGTTGGCCTCAGTGCTTGCTGAGGTTCTGCCTGCACACCCTGCAGGGGAATGTTGGAGCAATTGGGATGGAGCCTTTGGGGCCTTCAGGCCAGTTCCCTTTCCAGGAATGTTCATCCAAATCCACCCACACTCCTCGATTTCCCCATGTTCCTTCAGGGCTTTCGGCGCTTTAAACTCAAACACCCACTTGCACTTCAGAAGTTACTCCAAAAAAACCCCCCTGAGAAACCAAACCCGGTTTTGTTTCATTTCTCCCCTTGTATAAAGGCGAGATTTTCACCCGGTTATTTCTAAGATCACCTGGGATTTTAGAATCACACACCTCTGCTGTTGCAGTGGGGGACATGGAGCGGAGGAAGATCTTTGTGCCTCGGCAGTTTAGCTGAGAAAAGGGAATAAACCAGAGAAAATACAGAATGAACTCAACCGGGCAGAATTAACAGGGGAGAGGGGGGGATTTGAAATAAGGGCTGGAGCCACAGAGACAAAACTGGGAATTTGCCCCCTCCCAGATTTACAATCCTGCATTTCCCCTCTCCCTGCTCTCATTTATCCAGGACTTTATCCAAAGCACTCCACGCCAAGGAGTGTTTTTCTACAACTTTAAGCTGAATTTCATTATATTAAAAATACATAAAGCCTAAACCTTATTTTATTTCAATTTAAGTGCTCAGAGAAGTAGAAAGAATTGATACATCAGTAATAACAGAGGGGCGAGGGGAGAATTTACGGCTCCAGAAATGCTGAGGCACCGCAATAAGAAGCAGCATTTCAGCCTTTCTATTAAAGTTCCTCCCATTAAAAAGTAATGGAAGTTTGAAGTCCCCCAGGGCTGTCCTTATCCCATCAGAGTGATCCCAATAAGCAGCAATTTGTCATCACCTGAGGGCTGAAAGCAGCTCCAAGAGCAGGGATGAGGAGCTGCTTTTGTCAGCCAAAGTCCATCTTTCCCAGGGATCAAACCCAATAAATGGGAATGAGCAGCACCAAAAGGAAGAGGGTGGATGCCCCAGCACGTGGGCATTTGACATCAGCACCAAACGTCATTTTCCCAGGGAGGAATGAGCCCTAAGTTTGGGTGTCCCAGAGAAATTCCACGGACCTTCTCACAGGAAGGATGGAAATCATGCTGGAAATCCAATTTTTCTCCAAAAATCTTGTAATTGGTCACATCCCAGCCAAAGCCATCCAGCAGCTGTAGCGAGCTGATTATTCTCCAACTCTGGTGCTCACTAATAAATGATTTTTTTCCTCTGTTTTGCTCATGCTCTGAGTGTTTTACTCCACCCAAGGTCAGAAACACTGGAGAATTTTTCTCAATGCTGAGACATCACCGTTTGCCCTGGTGCTGCACTCAGAGCTGGGCTTGTCAGCCCTAATTGATTTGCAGAGCCTTTGGTCAGAGGCTGAGCTAAACTTAAATTCAGGAGGGGAAAGGTTGGCTCAATACCTCCCTCTGTTATCAACTCTTCCTTCTCTCTGCTCTGACAGAAAAAGGTGAGGCAAAGGAATTGAGTCCTAAATGAAGCTTTCACTTCATTTACATGAGGTTTTCACTTCATTTACTGCGTTTGTGTTAGGATTCCTGTGGCAATAAAGAAATTACCAACCTTTGCCTGATGAATGGAGGAGTAGTAAGTGGGCTAATAACTCCTGGAATTGGCTTGTGAATAGACCCAACCTCACTTTACTTCTGTATTTCAGCTCCTATTTTGAGTAGTTCCCATTCATTCCGAATTTCACCCAGCTCACGGCTCCCTTAGCCACTGTCAGAAAAGTAAAATCTGCAAATTTGGAGAAATTTGTGGGAGAAAAGGGTCAAGAAAAAGAGGAGGAGATCCGAGGGCTTGCACTGTGGCCACCTGATGCTTCAAGTCCTTCACCTCCCTCAACTGCGAAGAGCGGGATCACTCTAAATTTCAGCTTGAAAATGTGACTCCCGAGTTTCTGTAATTCTTTCAGCTGCACAGTCCTTTGCAGCTCCTTCCTTCGCTCTCCCATCTATGTTCCCAGGTTCAAATATTTGCCAGGGGAGCACAGATCACCCAGTCCACAGGATTTTACCCCTCTCGCCTATTTTATAGCCCAGCACCCCTGACCCTTCAGCACTTCACACCAGCCTGATGAGGAATCTGGAGCATTTCGGTGGTTTGTTCTTCAGGAGAGGATTTGCTTCCCAAATTGCCCGGTGAAGAGTGACACAGAGCACACCAGAAATCATCTCACTTGGCTTCCAGCTTGGGAAGCTCGGAACATTTTCCCCTTTGGGGCTGAGGTCACAACGCACCGCTGGCTTTCGCAGTGCGTCACCAACGCCGCTTTTGTGCCCCCTAATCAGCCGCATGAGATCCCGCCTTGCTCTCCGCATCCAGGGAAAGCGTGCCTTCCCTTTCTGCCGGGAACAAAGCCCCGTGTCCGGAGCAGTTTGTGTGACTGGATCATTTGTAATGATGCAGGAGCCGTTTGTTCCCCTTTCCATCAGCGCCGTTAATGACGGAGCCCAGAAGAACAGTCAGGACTGGGCCCCTTTGTTTCCAAACAGATTTCCCCACCCCCCCCCCCTTTCTCTTTCCTTGTGTACACCAGACGATCTAAATTAATCTCTCCTCCTCAGGAATCAAAAATAGCTGGGATAGCCTTTCCCAGTTCTTGCCTCCTCCGAGTCTTTCGGTTCCCCTCTCCTGCAGTGACCTGATTAGAGCCCACCTCCGTCTGGCTCCTTGGCAGGGCACGCGAGGAGTCGGTGCTGCTGGGAGGGCAATTCCTGCTCCATAGCTCTTCCCAGAGGCCACAAGGAGTAGTTTCCTCCGGGGAAATTCTCCACCAACAGCAGCCAGAACTGAGGCGAGTGATATTTGAAAGGAGGGCTGCTAGAGAAGGAAGCAAAGTAGTATTTGCTCATCAGATCTAGATCTGAAAATTAATCTGGATTCGCTTAATTGAAAAGGGGAAGCATCGAAAGAGAGTTTCACGCTGAAGGAACAATCCCAAACTCTGGTTTTTTGCCTGCCCCAGCCGTGTCCTGCCTTGGCTCTGGGTTTTCTGCTCACTGGGCAGCCTGGGACAGGCTCGCTGGCACGGGCAGCAAGAGCTGTTTGCAGGCGCAGAAAGGGTGAACAGTGCTTGCCCAGGGAAACCAGGATAACCTTTCCTCCCTTACCCATTTGTGGGCAGGGCTGGCAAGCCCCAAACCAGAGATTTCTTTGCTGTCTGTGCCAGTCGATTCTAACCAGAAAGCTCCCCCCAGCCAGAGACGGGGGCTCACATCCTTGGACCAGCAGCTCCCCTCTCTTCTGAGCCCTCTCAGCTATTCAGCCTCTGATTTCTCATCCCAAAAACTTAGACAAGGCCTGAAAGTCGTGTCCCAGAGCTCATCCCCAGCAGGGGCTGAGGGGGAGCTGCTCCTCTTGGGTGGTCACGCTCCGAGTCTGTCACGCCTGTCAGGAGACTGCCGGGAGCTGAGCACACCCAGGGATTCTGCCCGTGCAGAGGGAGTCTTTGAGGAGTCTGGGTGGGTTCAAAGTGAATAAACACCCACTCAAGGCTGCTGTGACATCCCGGTCCCGGGCCAGTCCCTCTCCTCTGCCCTGCAAGTGTTTGCACTGAGCTGAGAGACCCAGCTGAACGCTGAGCCTGGAAAATCAGGACATTCTTCAGGCTGCAGAGAGGGCCAGGCTGGCCAGAGCAGGATGCCAAAAATGGCATTAGTTCCAGGGATCAGGAGAGACAAACCCCCACGTTTAACATCTCACTCTAACAGCCCCACCAGCCAAATCTCCCTGCCTTTGAGGAATGTTTATGCCCCTGACTTCCAGAATTGTTTGCTCTGGAAGCAGCACCTGAACCTTCTGAAGGGAGGAAATGAAAAGACAACAAATCAGTCCAGTTGATTGCAAAGCAAGGCAGGGCTTGAGGTGCTGTGGGGACCAAAAAGGGCTTTAAAGTCCCAGGCTGGGCACCTGCTGCAGCTGAGGGCCCTGTTTTATTTTAAGGTGAGCATTAATTGATTTCTAACTGTAATCACAATTACAGTGTCTTACCCTGATTAATGGAGGGCTTGATTAACACACAGGAACGCGCTGCTGTTTTCATCCTGGGGAGAGGAGCTGAAATATGTTTTGATGCCATGGCTGGAGTGATAATTTGACCAGAGAACGTGGTGCTAATGCCAGGCAATTAATCATCTCTTGTGGTGTTTTACAGCAATAAATGATTCCTCATGGCACAGAATGGCGTGGATTAAATTTAAGGCTTTAGGATATATTTGGTTTTCCCTCTTCCATGCTTTAGCTTTAGCATGCTTGACACAGCAGTTTGAATTTTGGGGTTGCAAAGCATCTTTGTGCTGATTTTTTAGAGCTTCTGCTACATAATAGAACCACATTACTTGGAGATTTACCATTGCTTGTGCTTATTTATAGTGCTGATCTTAAACTGAGATCAAGGCAGGGCCTTGGGAAGAGCTTCAGGACCACAGGCAATTTCAACCCAACATTTTCTAAGGGTACAATTTGAGAGTCGGCCTTGGGAGAGCTCCTATTTATTTTCCTCCTGGTAAACACGACCACAGAGAGGGGAGGCAGAGAAAAACCAGCTCAAAGCCTTAATTATAAGGCCGAGAGCTAAAATTAGAGTGGCTCTCCCCACCAAAAAGCCAAGAAACAGCTCCTGCTTTCCTTCTCCCACCTGGTTTGGCCCCTAAAACCGGGGCAGAGAGGAAACAGCAAAGGGCAGTGCTTAGGGAGAGGTGTCCACTGACATTTCCAGAGCCTGGGGGGAATTCAGGTGCTCTGGTGTGTGTCAGAGTCAGGAGAGGGAAAAATCTGTGAATTTGGGGCTAATTATTATCATAGAGATAAATACTGACCAGGGTTTTTAGGGTGTTCCGCAGCCCAGCCCACAGTGACTCCTTCCCTTTCAACCCACAGTGCTCCTGCCAAGTGAGGGAGTTTCAGGAGCATTAAAAGTATCCCCTAATTCAGTATTTTCCTCACTTACAGATGAAATAGTGACATTGTTGGCCCCAGAAATGGCAAATTTCCCTCCTTTTGCTGAGGGATTAAAACCAAATCAGAGACACCAGAGAAAAACCAGTGTAAATTATCAAAGTCTGTGGAATCAGTGGAGCCACGTTGATTTTTACTACAGAAATACAGTTCTTAGTGTTTGAGCTGGTTTTCTTATTTTCTATACAGTTTTCTGTACAAAAAAAAAACAGCCAGAGGGCAAAGAAAAGGAACGTCTTCCACAGAGCCCTCCCAGGAGCAAGTCCTGCCACTGTGAGCCAGGAAAACAATCCCTGGGCAGGGGCTGATAAGGCTGAGCACAAAGGCCATGCAGGACAGAGACCTTTATCACCCACCTCTGCTCATATTTGTATTTATTGGGGAAGAATGGAGCTAAGAGCCCTGGGCAGCTGCGAGGGGCCAGAGGAACAGATAAAATCTCCTTTTCTGTACCCCAAAAAAGGCTGCTCAGCCCTGCCCCGGTGTTTGCAGAGTGCCAGCAGTGTTTGCTTTGGGCTGCTGGGCAGAGGAGAGGCCAGGAAGGAAACAAAAAGCGGGCAATGAACGACAGAAATGCGATTTTACAATGGGCACATCTGCTCAGTAGCAGCTTGGAAGCCAGGCTTCCTAATCACACTTTTATGGACTGGTACCAGAGCAAAATAAAACCTCAGCTCTGCCTGAGCATGGGAAATAGGGCAGGGCCAGAGTGGTTTCTTTGCAGCTCTTGAAGTGCCTCTTATTCCATCAAGTCCTGTCTTTTCTCATCCACTTTCCTCAATCAAACACGGCCTTATTGAAATAAAAACCTTTGGTCCATTACAAATTTCAGTGGGAAAAAAATTTGGAAATCATTCAAATAAAAAAAAAATAAAATATCACTGTTTGGCTTTGATTTATTCCAGTTTTCCCTGTAGTTTTCTCCCCCAAAAAAGAGTTCACAGGCGCAAACACAACTGATTTTTGGCCTGGTCACAGCGGCACAGAGCCAGTCAAACTCCACTTCAAAAAAGTCAGGGGGGATAAAAGCAAGGCAGGAACTGCTGAAAACATTCCCAGAAGCTGCTTTTAAACTGCAGCTGGTCCTGTGCTGCTGCTGCTGCTGCGGGGCTTTGTGGGCCCAGTCAGCAATTCTGAGGGGGAGAAGCCCCCTGAGATGGTTTTGGCTGCCCTCCCATCCACAGGGCAGCCCAGCCCTGCCCCTGCCTCTCCACTGAACCTGACAAACTGTGCAGGAGCAGGGCACGTCCTCCCCCGAGGCCCCTGGAGGTCTGGAGCAGATTTGGGATGCTAAACCGGGAACTCCCCAGCAAAAGAGCCAAAGATTTCCAAAGGAAAACCAAATCTTTCCAAAGGAAAGGGGAAAGCTCTGGAGCCCAGATCATTCCTGCCCTTCTCATAAGAGAAATGAGCCCACTAAAGGACCCTGGAACTTCCACCCTCCCAGTCCAAATTCCCCATTTCGGGGACTCAAATGAGGCAGTCTGAGCTCAGGCACAAGCGCCTGAAAAAGATTCATTCGTCCTCCACCTCGTGCCAGTTCCTTTTCAAAATTCTCACGCACTCCCTGCTCCACTTGTTCTCCAAACACACCCCTAATGAAAGGGATTTGAAAATGCTGTCTTTCTGTTTGCTAATAAACACTGTTAATTTCCCTGATCAGACGTTTATGACACTTGCATGCTGTTAGATGTCAGAAGTGTTTCCTTGAGCCATCCATCCCTTCAGAGAGACTGAAGTTCTGAGGGGGTCTGGCTTCCTGTCACTACAGTTCATTGTTGAGATCCATCCCATATGCACAGGGAAAAATTAAAAAATCTGCAAGGTTTCCTCATCGCCAAAATAATTACTGTCTGGGAGAAGGTAATAAAGTAATCTGTGCTAATTGAAACTGTGAAATATCTGCTTCTCCATCAATGCTCGTTCAACACCTTGGATAAAACACACAGCCCCTGAATTCAGCTCCTGTGCTCTGGATTATAAATTCTCTGCATTTTCTCTCTCTCACAGCACTTAAAAACTGCAAGTGCTGATATTAATTATTTCAAGATTTTTTTGGCAGTCATTTCCTCTAATAAAATTCTCTCCCCTTAGGGAGTTATACATCAATCAATCTAACTTTCCTTGTGTCTTTCACGAAATGAGACATTTCAGCCTGTGCTCCAGCCTCCCACTCCCTCTCTTCTTTTGAAGGTCACATCAACAGGCAAGAAGATTATTTCCCCCAGACTCACTCTATAAAAAATGGCCCAGAAAGAGAAGCTCTCGCAGGTTCTGACATGGACACTGAGAGGCTTTAGCCCAAGCTAGTTGTAGAACCACAGAACTCCTGGAAAATTGTATTTATATATATAATATATATAATTACAACACCCCAGTTCCTCTGCACGCTGGTCCATCAGTGCTGTGCCCTCTCTGCTGAAGAGCCACTTCCAGGTAAATTATTTTTTAGGGAGATTCAGAGGTTTTCTCTTCTTTCTGTCCTGAGGAGAATCAAACTCCTTCTCTAAGTTCTCCTCTCATATGACAGAGAGCTGAGTTGACCTGGAAAACAGAACCACTTGGAAGTGAAATCCAGCAAGTGGTGCCTGCAGAAGGAGCTTTATTGGCTGCACTCTCTGCTAATCAGGAGAGGCAACACACCTGGAGCACTTCCAGAGGAGAGGAGCATGAACGTGGCCTGGGGGTGTCCAAGCAGAATTCCAGCTGGGCACGGGTTTAGGCCAGAGCAGATTCCCTGATTTCCAGAAACTGAGGGGCAGAAAATCTTGCTGTGGTGCTGGATAGAGCCAGGAGCAGAGAGCAGCACAGGGGCTGTTGGAATATGGGACTGAGATCCGTGAGATCCCAGCCCCAGCTCCCTCCTGCCGCTCCTCAGGGCTGCTCCTCTCTCCCCTTCCTCCCACTACAGCGAAAGGTGTGGGGAAGAGCCCATTCCCAGTTCCGTCTCTGGAGCATTTTACACAACAGATTGCAGCAGCAAACCACCTCCTAAATTGCATTTAAGACAAATATCCCAATCCTGGCCTCTCAGGAGCTGTTTGCCAAGCACCCCAAGCATGGAATTTGCCAGGAGCGAGCACATGAGCAGCTCCTTTCATGGACATCAGTGATGTCCCCTCACCCTGAGCTGCTGGAAATAATCTGGAAATGGCCAAGCTCAGGAATAAAAAGCAAAACACACCAGTTTCACCCACCAGCAGCAGGAAAGGAGGAAGCGCCGAGTTCTTATCCCAAATGTTTACTTTTATATAAATATGGCCTTAATTACAGTATCAACTTCAAAGCCCTGAGGCCTCTCTCTCCTGAGGATCCTCTGAATCCCTCTCCCTCTGCAAGCAGCCACATTCCAGCAGAAAAGCCAAAGCCATGAAAGCTCCACTGCTCACATTTCTGGGTGGCTTCTGTTTCAAAACAAACCTCGTGGAGATGCTCACATTGTTCTGGAGATGGCTGGGTTTACATGCAGCACGAGGCCGTCCAACTTTTCCACAAATATTGTTCTTTTCATGGGATTGAAGGAATTTCCGGCTCCCCAAAGTTGTTTATGTTTGGCTCAGCCTTGCCCCTACAATCTCTCGCTCAAAGGAGATGCAGGCTCGACCAAAAATGTCTCAGCCACACAAGTAAATTCCACTTTTCACACATCCCCTCAACTCTTCACCAAATAAATTGACATTTTGTATAGAAACCCCCAAAACTCTGGACACAAAGGCCCAATCCCAAAGCCAGTGGTGCTGGTGGTCTCTTGCTTCATTCCAAGGGAATCAGGGGAGCCAAGATTCAGTTTTCACAAGTCCTGGGTGAAAAATCAACGTGAAGTGCATTGTCGGTGGCTCAGATTTCAGGAGGATTGGGATGCTTTGGTACAGAGTTAATTAGGCATTAAAAGAGTCCCATCAGAGCTAGGGAAATATCATACATAAATCTCTGTACTGCCTCATTAGCCTTTAGGACAGCAGCTCCAAGTAAATCAATTGATTGGAAGAAAAAAAACCCAAACCAACAAACCAGGAGGAAGATTCAAGATTATTTAGAAATCCCTCTTCCTACTTGGATCATGAGAGAAATAAACTCTAATTCTCAAAACCCCCATTTTAAAGGGACACATGTAAACCAGGGTCCAAAAATCCCATTCACCTTGTGCTATGGAGCCCAAACCCAATACATTTCCAATATTTTCCCAGTCTTCTCACAGATAATTCATATTTTAGGGACTTCAAATGAGGCTCTGAAAGACTCATGAAGAGGGATGAGCTGTTAAAATCGGGTGAGAGAACAGAACTGTGGTGATTGGAGGTTCTCGAAGCAAAGAAAAGGTATCAGAGCAGAACTTAGCCGGTAAAAGATGATGCTGTTTACAGAGACAGGAGAAATTAAAGCTGAAATGTTTAATTATAAAAAGCAGAAGAGAGAAAGTAACAGACAATCTCGACCACAGCTTTTAAATTAACTCGTTTCTACCCAGGCTGCTCACAGGAGATTGGAGAGCAAGGCAGGGAATCCGGGCTGAGTTAATCAGCTGGGGATCTTCTTCCCAGGCAGGGAATTATTGATCCCACGTGCCTGGGGGTGCTGCTTCCCCCTTCCCTGGGAGTTCACACGTGGCTTTCATTGCAGCATCCATGCAGAAACACTTGCGTGAAGGAACAGCAGCCTGGGTGGGCTGGGACAGGGAATTCTTCACTCCAGCTTTCCCCTAAAGGATCTCTAAAAACAAACCCCGATACCTCCTAACCTCACCCACAGCTCGATCCCAGGGTCACATTTGCATTTTTCAGCCCTAATTTCCCGTTAACTGCTCTGCAAAGCCATTCAAGCTCTGAATGTTGACACGGAATTCCCTGACTTCCAGCCAGGAGCATCCTCAGTCCCAGGGCAGCTGGATGCATCGGGAAACGTCTCCTCCCTGCATTAACAGCTCTCACTTCGAGCACCACGTTCTGCATCCAAGACCCCTTATTTACACCCATTAATTACCCTAATTACCAGTGGGAAGAATTGCACAACTTAAATAAGAAAGCCAGGAATGCTGGAAAGAGCTGGAATGTTCATTCAGGCTCCTCCCGGAGACCCAGATGTGCAGAGTTTGCAGATGTGCGGGAGCTCCTGCACATGGGGAAACTGAGGCAATGCCACAGCTGGCAGCGGGGTTCCTCCACTTGGGAAGGGTTCTGCTGATTTGGAAGGGAAAGGGATTTTAGCATCACTCCCCTCACAGTGAATTCCAGAAGTCTTGAGGCTCCAGGGAATGATGATATTTCAGTCACCTGATAATTGAGGCGAAGCCCACTCAGGACACGGATCTGTGCCAATAAATATCCATGGAGGCTGCTTTCCCCTTTGTTTCCCTGAGACTTCTTGTCCAATAGTGCCCCAAATTAAAGACCAGGAGGGTTTTTTTCCCATTTTTTGGACTGTAGTTTGCGCACTAGGTCAGGATAAGGATTCTGACAAATCTTCCCTAAAAGTTCAAGCTTTGGCTTCACTACTTTGGTGTTGCTGAGTTAGAAATGTTTCTTGGCTCCAGGATCCCAGACAGGACCAGGGCATTTTTGGGTCATTGAAGAGCAAAAGTTTTACCATCATAAAGATATTTAC
This sequence comes from Tichodroma muraria, assembly GCA_013390105.1. Classification (NCBI taxonomy): domain Eukaryota; kingdom Metazoa; phylum Chordata; class Aves; order Passeriformes; family Sittidae; genus Tichodroma; species Tichodroma muraria. The sequence goes on from WAAG01092274.1 coordinate 35,157, forward strand.
AATGATAAATGGAAGTTTATCATATGGGAATACTTAAATTAATTCAAATTTGCACAGAACTTTTGTCGTTCCCCCTTTTCCCAAGGCTCTGAGGGACATCTTATGCTGCTCCTGCCTGCTGCCCTTTGTCAGGATGGACACCCAGCTCCCAGCTGGGACTCATCCAAGCCAGGGTGACATCAGGGACTGGTTTCCTTTGCTGCTTTTTCCCCAGGAGCCTGTGCAAACTGCCTGCCTGATGCTGTCCCTTATCTCTGCCCTGCACAAACAGCTCCTGGGCTGACCTTTCTGAGGGAATCAGCCCGAGCAGGGCTGACACAGCTGATCTGATCCCCTGGAAACAAGATTTTTTCCTTGCTTGGACCTCTCTGGGCTGTTTTGATGGGATGCAGGGAAGGGTGGAGGAGTCGAAAAGAACAAACTTTTCGTCAAGGCAGCACAACAATGAACCCCAAGATGACAAAGTGCTCCAGCCCACTTCCATCTCTTTTACTTCTTTCCTCTCTTAAACCCAAGGAAAATAAATGGCAGGCCAAAAGCTACAATGCTGCAAGATTTAGAGGGCAGGGAGGGTTTTGCAGGCTCTCATGGGATCATTCTTTGCACAGTTCAAGCTTGACAGCTGGGAACAACTTGGAATTAGAAGCTCCTTCGGACAGCAAAGCAGAGAAGGAACCCAACACTGAAGTGCTGACTCTTTTACAGGGTGTTTGTCTTCCCCTAATTCTTGCACTTAAATAGTAGAGAAAATAGAGGTACCAAACCCCCTCAGGAAAACATTTGTACCACTGAAATCCCTGGGAAATCTGATGTGTGTGGAGTCAGGTCTTACCCAAGGACTTCAACAGTAATTTCTCCAGAAATTTTAGCCCAGGAAAAGGAGAATAAACAGGCCTGGCTCTCCAGAGAGAGGCACCAGCCACAGATGTTTCTATTTCAAGTAAAACCAAACTGCAAAGTCAAGAGGAAAACTGAAAAAACAATCACAGAGCAAAGAAAAGAATCCCCAAGCCACACAAAAAGGGACTTAAACCTCTACCAGCGGCCAAAACTGGTAGAGAAAAGCTGCAGCCAGGTTGAATTTGCCAGCCCAGAGCTCTCCCTTGGGGAGACACTGAGGGGGCAGAGGGGCAGCCAAGAAGCTCCTTGGATTTTTTAAAGGTTGGGTTTTCCCTGTGCTGGGCATTTTCTGTTCTACTGGATCACAAAATCATTTGGGCTGGAAAAGACCCCCAAGGCTGAGTCCAAGCCATCAATAACCGTGCTGCAAAGCTGCATTTTCTGGAGCCAACACTGCAGGTCAGGGGCTGATCTGGGTGGTCGGCACCGTGTGTGTTCCATCCTCACTTCCAGACATTGGCACAAACCCAGGAGCTCCCCCCGGCCCAAAATCCTGGCAAAGCCTGGCAGGACCTCTGGCTGTTGATGCTCATCCTCCCCTCAAAGGACTTTGCAGTTCTCACAGGGGAGCCAGGGTTTAATTAACTCAGTGCTCCAAGTCTGGGGGCTGAGATTATTTGAGTGTTCCTGCAGCAATGGGTGATTCCAAATTTTCTACAGGAAAATGCCTGTGGAACCCACGGGAATCGTGGAAAACTCTCCCATCAGCTAAAACCATCAAAACCTGCCCCATTTTCAACCCAGACTCTCAGTTCATGAACAATCTCGATATTAAAGGCTGAAATCCCATAGCCAGACTCTCCCAAAAATGGGATTTTGAGGGAACTGAAGTTTTTACCCCTGGACATGCAGTTACAGAGATGGTTCCAAGTTCTGTGAGATGGCACAGGATGAAAAAGGACATGGAGAATCCTCCTCCTGTGGATCTCTCTCATATAGATCCTTCTCCTATGGATCAGCTCAGCATCATGAGGAAGAAGAGGGAAGACAAATCCTGAGAGGTTTTTTTACAGGATCCAGCTGACCCTGCCACCTTTTCCTGCACAACCCACAGATTTTTGTCCCACATCACAGCCCCTGCCCCCTCAGCTTTTCTTTCCAGCCACGTGTTGAGCGTGTAACTCACCCAGAGACATTTGTCAGCATCATTTTGGGGTCTGGCTCCAAAGGGAACAGCTCTGACAGGGAGGGGAGCTCTTCCCAAAGGTTCTGTTTCAGCCCCCAGAGTCCCTCCCCAGGAATTGGGACACTGGTGCAGCCATGCTGCTCAGGAGCTACACGGGAGACTGAACTTAATCCAGGCAGGAAAATCCAGGCTGAAAATTCCTTCTCCGGGAGCCACCCCCAAATGCCCCTTTCACGGCCAGGACGGTGGGGACCAGGACAAATTTGTGCATTTTGGGACAGCCTGGGCTTGGGGTAGCTGCTGCTTTGCTCCTTTCTGTGAGGAACAATGAATTAAACCCGAGTGACCCAGTTCCCAAATCCATCCCTCCTTCCAGCTGCGTGGACTGTGTCCCGCTGTCTGACCTTGACTGGCAGAGGAGCTTGAAAGATAAGCAAAGAAACCCAACCCTTTAATTTCACCAGAACTTTTTACCAAGGGCTGCTTTGGAAAGCAGGGACGTGCAGGCACAAAATTCCAGCTCTAGAGGTGGCTGGAGGAGTTTCGAACTCACAACAGGCAACCAAAATTTGACTGGGATGCATTTTAATTTTTGTACTTTTTAAATTTAATTTCAATTTTTTTAAAAAAATGTCAAACCCAGAACAGATAACATCAAAACTTGACTGGGATGCATTTTAATTTTTGTACTTTTTAAATTTAATTTCAATTTTTTTAAAAAAATGTCAAACCCAGAACAGATAACATCAAAACTTGACTGGGATGCATTTTAATTTTTTTCAATTTTTTTTCATTTAATTTCAATTTTTTATTAAAAAAAATCAAACCCAGAACAGGCAACACCAAAATTTGACAGGGACACATTTTAATTTTTTAATTTTTTTTTAAGGTTTTTTTTTTTTTTCAAACCCAGAACAGGCGACAACAAAATTTGACTGGGACACATTTTAATTTTTCCTGTCATAATGTTTAGCTCAGGAGAGTAAATTCAGAACCTCATGTAATCTGTGAGATGCAAGTTTATCCAAAGAAGTTAATTTTTTCTCCTCACTGATGACACACAGAGCCTAAATCCCACCTAGGAAATAATCCCTGCATTAAATGAAAGCTCAGATTCAGACATGCACCCAGCTAAACAAGCTAATAGAACTTAAATAAAGTTATAAATCTCAGTATTTGCCTCTGTGCACCCCACTAGTCCACGGCAAAAAACCCAATTGAGCCTAAACCTTTATTCTCACGCCCTAAATTCTGATTTTCTCGTGTTTGTCTGAGGTTACACCCCATAAAATCACTGCATCCGCAGTCACTCATTAAGGGGCAGGATCCTGCACCTGCGGTTTAACTCCTGCACCTTTGTTATTGTTCAATCCAGCAGAAGCAATAAAAGCTAACGAAGGGGAAGGCCCCGTTGTTTGTGGGCAGGAGAGGACGGAGCCAGGAGCTGGCAGCTTGGAGAATGAAAAGCAGGACTCCTTCAGCTGCTGATTTGCCTCTTCTTTTCTTTAACTCTCTCCAAGGGGAAAAAAAAACAAACAAAACAACTTAATTCTGCAAGAGCCACGAGGTAATTGCAGGCAAACTGATGGAGTTTGCACAGGAACTGGAGTTGGAGATTAATTCAATTTAAAGGCATCTGGCAGAGCAAACTGAAGCTGCTGTTGCTGGGGTTTGTGTGGGTTTTAACATCCCAGGAATCCCTGGAACCTGCACTGAACACCTGGAGCACGGAATTCTGGCCAGAGGAGCTGCTGGGATGCTCAGAGAGGATCTGGGCCCGTGTCCCGTGTGCTCCTCACCCCGATCGAAAACTTCCACAGGAATCCAGCATGTGCAGGGCAAAATCTGGGGCTGTCCCAGGCTCTCTTTGTGCTCTCATTGCACCAGCTGGGGGTTGAGGATGTCATGAGCAAACAAACACAGCAGTGCATGAAGCCTGAAATCACCGAGTTTGTCCCCAAATCCATCCAGGGCCTGCTGGGAAAGTGGCCCTGGCACAGGAGGACACAGCAAATCCTGGAGAGATGGAGCAGATCCCTGCGTGGGGAGATACCAGCTGGAACAACAGCGCCAGGCCCTGCAGAGCCAGGCCTGACAGCCAGGGATCCTGCCCTGAGAGGGCAAAAAGAGGTGAAAATCAGGGATAGAACACAAGGGAAGTTCTTCAGCCTCTGAGCAGCAGAAATGAGGGTTAGAAGTCACAGAGTCACACTGATACGTTTGTAAATAAGGAAGCACATCCCAAATCCTTCTTCATTTTCCTACAGCCACCGAAGCACACGCTTCAGCCCCTGATTGAGTCTCAGTTTCAGTCTCTGTTCCCTCAGTCCCCCTCACTGAGCCCAGGCTGACGGGAGGCAGCTGCTGCAGGACTGAGCTGCTGCCAAGGCTTCCCCTCAAACCAAGTCCCAGCTTTTCCATCATTCCCACATGGGGTGAGGCCCCGTGGCTCCTTCCACACTGGATTTCTCTATTTAAGCACGGAGAGAACAAACATCTCGTTACAACAGAAGGTGTTGATCAGTTTGGTTGGGAAAAGCCTCCCTTCCCCGGGGAGAATGGAAAAACCTCTCCAAGAAAGCAAAGTTGGAGATGTCTGATCTCATTTGGGCCGTATGGGGAGGTAGAGCCCATCCCTGCCAGGCACAGGGCTGGAAATTCCTTCCAGAATCTCTGATCCTCCTTCCTCCTCCCTCCCTCCCAAGAAACAGCCTCAAAAAAAAAAAAAAAA
>WAAG01092274.1:46850-75202 GCA_013390105.1 Tichodroma muraria
AGAAAGCTCCCACACACGGTGAAATCTGTCCATACCTTATCAATCAATAGCTAGCAAACAGGGTTCCCAAACCAGAAATTCCTGCGAGCCAGGGAGTAGCTTGGAATTCCTTAAGAAAAGTGCTGCTCCCACATTCTCCACGTAAAACATCCAGACAACCATCTCACCTGCCCAGCCTCTTTAATTTCAGGGCATGTTTCCCACAACACATTAAAAATAAAAGCAATAATTAAGTGTCCAACCCCTCAGGAGCTCAGGGCTGACCCCGGGGAGCAGCAGCAGCAGCCCCCAAACCCCTCAGGCACACCCAGAGCATCTCCCCCTCGGCTGAGCTTTGTTTCTTGTTTGCATCCTCAGCTCCAGCCAGCAATTTCCCTGCTGCTGCTCAATTCCAACATAAATCAGCCACATTAGGCCAGGAGTCTCAGGAGCTATTAATTCCTGAGAAAAGGATAATGAAGGCAATAAAATCAGAGCTTGCTGTCCCCAGAAGGCCACCGGGAGTCAGGTCTGAGGTGCAGAGTGCCACGAGCCCACCTAATTGCACCGTGTAGGCCTGGGGCTGCTGGGGAGCTCTTTTTCTCAGGGATTATTTGAGAAAAAGATGTGATTTGCTTCTAAAACACTGCTTTGGAACTGCAGCCAGGCAGGATTTGTAAGGGGGAGGCAAGCACAAAGAAATAGGCAGGGTAAGAGTCAAAGAAAAGAAATCGCCCAAGTCCAGCCCCTGTTCCTGCCACTGCCAACCTCAGATCCAAGTGAGCTTCACTTGTCCCCACCCACAGGGGCTGCAAAGGCTGAAAAAGCTGAGAAAAGCACCAAAATCTGCAGCTGGGAGAGCTGTCAAGGTGTTTAATTCCTCACACATTCCTGCTTGTTTTGGCCTCAGCTCCGCCATCAAAGCTCCCTTCTGCTCTGAGAAAACAAGAAAAAAAATCTGTCTGAATATTTAAATTCAGGAGCCTCTTTTTCAAACATTTCCTGCCCCAAATCCTTCCTCCCGGATGGACTTTCCAGTGTCCCCAGACAACGGGGCCTGCTGAGCTTCCCAGCTTACCTGTGACCCCCTGAATATTTGTTTGAAAGTGAAGATGTTGAAGTGCCCCACTTGTAAAAATCAATTCTTTGGTGTCAGCAGCAGTGCTGCCTCATTTCTCCTGGAAGAGATTCCCTCTTCTGACCCCCTCCAGTCCTTTTTAACCCCAAAGGTCCTTTCCTATTAAGATAAGGGCACTTTGTTGATGTGGGGGGAGTTTTCTATCAGCTCCTTCACTTGTAGGGTTGAATAGAAATGGCCTGGGATGATGGGATACAGGATAAAGCCATTTCTGACTCCAGAGAAACAACAGCAAATGGATTTTTCCAACCCTTTTCCCCAGAAAATGGCTGGGAACTTGGAGGCTTTTACAGCCCACACCATGTGCAGAAAAGGGGCTGAAATGGTTCCATTTTCAAAAACAGGGAAGTAAACAATCTAAGCTTTAGTTGCAATTACATTCTCCAAGACTGAGATTATCTGATGATAATTTTAAGAAGTTATACAGGAAAATAATCCTACCAAAAATTTAATTTTTATCCAGAAAAGTCTGTTTTCATCTCCAAACATCCCAAAAATGCCTTTTGCCAGCACCACCTCCCTGCTTTGAAGCCTGGCTCTCTCAACACCCTCCAGTCCCAGACATTGGTTCCCATATGCTGCAGGCAGATGCTCACTTGGAGCCTCAAGGATTTGTTTGGGGGAGAAATTTTCCTTCCAGGAAAGAGATTCAAAATCCCAGTTCTATTCTGATTTATCTCCTCATTCCATGTGAAACCCAGGCAGTGGAGCCACGGGGATGGGAAGAGCAGAAAGGGGTGCTCAGATTGCCCCCAGGCTCATCCCTGGACTGGAAATGCTGGGAATGAGTGCCAGGGGTGCTGTTAGAAATCCAGTGGGAGCCCATCTACTGAGCTGATTCCCAAGCATTCCCAAAGAAAGCTGAGTCAACAGGCCCTGGTGCCAAACGAAAGGCTTTCCTCAGAGTAATTAGAGGTGGGACTGCTTAACAATCGATAATAAAAATTGACATTGAAGTCCATGAGGGGCAGGGAGCTGGGGGGTGATTTTGGTGCAAATGAAGCAGAGCCCTGGCAGCCAGGCCAGACAGAAAACAGCTGGGAACAACCCTGGGGCCACCAAAGTGACAAAATATTTGGGGTTTCAGTCTCTGCAGCCCCTGCAAGCTCAAGGCAGAGGCAGCAAGGGGAAAACAGAGCATGATTAATGCACTGGGAGCTTCTCTCCAGCCTGGAATATGGACATGGAAAAGCCAGAGGCAGCAGAGGCAGAGGGACCTGGCAGAATTTGTGAGGATTGACTTCAGGTTCTGAGATTGGAGCTAGTTTTTGGTTCACTGGAACACTGGGGGCATCAGGGGTGCTGCTGCATTAAAAATGCGTAATAGCCAATAATAATAATAACAATCAATATAATCTCCCAGAGCAGCAGATCAGCTCATTCCAACTCATCTGAGCCTTCTGAGCTCTGTAAAACACTGATCCACATCTCAAGGAAACAAAGGAAACCCCAAATTCTCCCGTCTCCAACCAAAACTAACACACCCAAGCTGACTTTACAGTGTGAAGCAGCATCAAGTTTGCCATCAGTGGGCTGGTGTTTTCCCCTCAGAGTTCTGTTAATTCCTTACAGGGCACCCATGGCAGGGAAAGCAGTGGCTGTGGGATGGGAATTCTGCCAGAGCACAGCAAATTCAGGATGAGGAAACCAATGGGAAGGGGCCTTATTTTTAGAAAATGTGTGCCAAGGGACCCCGAGCAGAATTGTGAGCACAGAGGAGCCCGAGTGCAGGCTGGGGATGGTGTTGGAGCTGTGGGAGCCACGCCAGAGGTGCCTGGGGGACAAACCCCGTGTGGGACACAGCTCCTGGCCCAGCAGGATCCCACATTCCCGGGAGACAGGCCTGGGAGGGCTCACCCAGCTCAGCTAAACCCCCGCCAGGACAAGGAGAACACCTGGAACAGGAATGGGAAAGGCACCAGGAACAGAAGGAGGTTGCAAGGACCATGCCTATGACATTAATCTTTTTATAATGAATGGTATAAAACCCTAATTTGATAATTTAGATTTAACAGTCACCTAAACCCAGCTGTTAAATCATTTTTAGAGTACCCAAAGAACTCACAGCTAATAAGTTCAAAGAAAACTAATTATTTTTTTTTAAGTACAGGACAGAAATATGAAGAAAGCAGAAGGTCTGGGATCCCTTCTGTTATTTAGGCCCTGATAAAGCCCCATTTCATCTGTCCCACCAGCAGAGAGCTTTGCCCAGCATTAATCAAGTCACTGCAAGCAAAAACGACATCCCAGAATTTGCCATTTCTTATGACCTTTGAGTTTCCTAATTAATTTCATTCCTCATAATGAGAGATCTTTATTTATTGCCATGGACTTGCGTTGTGTCTCACAGTTCACAGGGAGCATCTCTGCTACTCAGAGACATTTACAACCTGTAGTAGGGCTACTCTTTAGACACCCCAAACTTTTAATTGACAACAGCTGATATTTGGGGCATTTACTGGCAAATTAAACTTTGAGCAGGAGGGAGAGCTTTTTTTTCCCTTTCCCGGAGTAAATTTTGTCAGGCCCTCTCCAGCACAAGAACGAGCATCCTCTCTAACCACAAACACAGAATCCAGATGTGCAAGCAGCTGGGAGCAGGGATTCAAGCCAAGCTCCTTGGCTGCCTCGCATCCATCTCGCTGTCACCTTCCCAGCAAGCTCTGTGCTCCTCGTGTCCTCCCCGAATTTACAGCCTGGACCAGGGCAAAAGGAAGGGTTTAAACCACAGCTTAAACGAGAAACTCAGGCACAGATTGAAATTATTATGCCCAGGACTGGACGGGGGTCTCTGGTGGGGCCCAGCACCTCCTGCCCTGAGCGCAGGGGTTTATCCACAACCTGAGCAGATGCCAATCCTAAAGCCACAGCTTCTGGAGGACAATTTGATCCTCCACAAGCTTAACTCCAGCCTGTGGCTCAGGGAAAGCACGGAAAAACCAGCAGCACTGCCTCCTGTCCAGAGTATTCCTAGGACTCGTGTGCAAGATTAAAAATCCATCAGGAATCAACCAAAAATGTCCTTTGTGCAGCTCCTCTCTCGGCTCTGGCCTCGGGTCTCCCTCTTAACCTGCTCTCCTCCAGGTCTGAGGGGGAATCACCCTGGACCTTGCTCAAAACCACCCCAGTGACTGCACAGGAGAGGAATTTGGGTGGAAAAGCAGCCTTAAAAGGGAATCACTTGGAAGTGCCATAAAAGGATTAGATCACTTCAGGAATATTTACAGCTTCGCTGCATTGCTGCGGAAAGAAAAGAAGAAAAGCTCGTGCTGCCATGTTCCATTTATTTCAGGCTTGGAGAAATAAATCCCATTAGGAGCCAGAGCTTTCTTCCCACACGGATTGGAAGCATGTGTTCACACTTAGGGTAATTGCAAACATCCCTGGATTTAAAAAAAGAACAACCTTGGTGCATCAGCATGGGCTCTGAATCCACAAATCCATGGATCCCTGCCTGAAGAGGCTCCAGGAGCCCTGCAGGAGGGGCCCAAACTGAGCATCAGGGGGTGAGGAATCCTCAAAAGGAGGAATTGCTGCCTGGGAGCACAGACACTGCTCCAAAGCAGAAATTACACAGGATATTCTCCCCAGTTCCCACCATAAAAGCCATCCCACTAGAACAGTGCAGGTTCCCACTGCTCCCCCCCCACCTGTGCTGCCTCCACTGAGCTCCTGCTCTACAAATATTTTATTCCTCTGCCCTAAAATACCTACAGCAATCCATCCCTGACCCAAATTTATCAAGGAGATATTAAGCACAAGGCCACAAACATCCTTAAATGAGCTGCCAGCTTCAGAAGCAGAGAAAATCACTTGAAGTAAACTCCTGCTGCTATTTTTTATATTTTTTTTTGTACTGCACATTCACCTCTGGGTTACAGATTTTACTGTTTGGACGTGTGCAGCCTGAGCCAGGGAGCCAAACCCATTTCATGGCTCTGTTGATGATTTTTATTGCAGAGAAAATCCCTGTCTGTTCATCTCCACATAAAGACTAACGGTGCAAGGCACAGCTGTTGTGTTTGCCAGCACAACCGAGGGAACAGAGGAGGAAAAGGGAAGTTTTGCACACACAGAGGATCCACCTCACCTGAGGAGGGCCAGCAGATGCTGATGTGAGCCTTGATCCGAAGGGGGTAACACAGAGCATGCACTGGGGCTCTCCAGACTCCTAAAACTGTATAAACTGCACCTTGATGGAGAGTGTGGGCACGAGGAGAAATGGTTCCTGCAGTAAAGGGCTCTCTGCAGCACAGCTCTGGCAGCAGGGAGCTTTATTAGGATGGGAATCTGCTGTGCTTGGAGCAGGAGTGGGAGAAGTTTCCTTTAAACAGCAGCACTGCAGAGCACTTCGAATGGAAAACAGGGAGCAGGATGCATCCAGGCACATCTGCCTTGTGCTGTCCCAGCAAAACGAAGAGGTTAGAAATGTTTGGGTCTGGGCTTTGTGCAGGTTTTGTTTTGATTTTTGCTGTTGCTTCAGTCTGAGAGGAGCTGTGGGGACAGAGATTTCCTGCCTGGGCCGGAGCGTGAGGAGGCAGAGCTTGGAGCAGCCCCGGAGCCTGAAATGGGGGGGTTGATCCCCCTGACAGAGAAACCGAGGCCAGCCATGGGTTCCTCCATGCACACGGATTGGGAACGTCCGATGGGACGGCAAAGGGCAAGGAAACCTCCAAAAAAAAAAGGGCATTTTCCACTCCATGGAAACCCAAACCCCCTGACAAACTGTGACTGGATTCTCCTGGCCCATTTCTGGCTACCACTGCTTTACTGTGCCTTAAAAAACCCTCTATCCCCTTTAAACTTCAGCAGTAAACTTGATTTTAGCTGTTATTCCAGTTGTTATTTAATTGCCATTGATAGATAAGCCATGGAAGCCGCCCATTCTTATTTTGAGGCCCATCCCAACTCCTTCAAGATGGTTCCAAGCTGGTTTTGTCCCTTCCCCACCTCCCAGCTCGTCTCTCTTTGCTGGAAACACCAGGAGGGAGTGGAAGCTGCTCCCCCTGCTCTGTGCTGAGCGCTCCTGCAGGATCTGAGTGCTGCCCAAAGATAATTCCCAGCCAGGAGCACCGCAGGGACCACCCAGGGATGTGCCCAGGGCTTGGTTTTATCCTCCCCACCCCATCAAACTCAGGCAATTGCTGAAGAGAGGAGTCTCCACGTGCTGCCACCTCCCTGCTCCTCCTGCCTGGCTGCATTGAGACAGGTGAATTAATGAATTCATTTCTCTCCTGGTGCTCCAGCACTCAGATCTCCTGGAATCACCAGCAGCCACCCCGCAGACTCCATCTCCTCACCACTGGTGGTGCCTCAGTGCAGATTTGACATGTTATTGCAGCATCCCTGGAGAGGGGAGAGCCACTGCAGCCTCTCCAGCTCATAAAACACTCCTCAAAAACCTGATGGGCTTTAATTTCATTTAGGTTTGTTTTTTTCCCCCAGACCTATCTGACAGCCACACAGGGATTTTCAGTTTCTGTTCCTCCAGATATTTTGTCCTTCAAGCACATCCCAGCTCCCAGAATATCTTCTGCTGATTGCCTCAGCACATGGGGAAAACATCTCCACGTTCCCCTCTCCCACCTGTCTGCCTGCTGATGGATCCGTCTCCTGAACAGCAGCAAGAGCCACGTGTGGCTTCCCTAACTAAAAATAAAAAGCTGAATTCACCAGGCACCTCTCTCTGGAGCCCAACACCAGCAAACCGGCTTCCCTAAGATGGTGCACGAGCTTTGTGCAGGAGATTTCAGAATAAAAGGTGTTAGGGATAATTTTTTTATTCCAAAATAGGCAAACGCGACCGAAGCAACGGAGCGTTGCTGCAAGGAACGCCGGCGCAGCCAGGGAATGGGTTATTGCCAAAAAAACAGGCTAAACATGGAATTTTAGATGAACTGCAGCCCAGCTCCCTGCAAGACATGAGATCCCTGGCAGGTCCAGCCCACTAACCGTGCAGTTCTTCACTGGGCCCTTACTGGCCAAGCCCTGCAGCCAAATTGGCTCCATCCTCCTGGAGAAGGCCTTGGGCAAATTCAGCCCCTCGGCCACACAAATGAGGGAAAACGTGGCTGGGATGGCACAAACTGCAGGTATGAAACACAAGTGACTGAAATGAGAAACTGCACCTGGGGAAGAGCCACCTCCCTGAGCTTTAACATTCCTGGGATTTTCACCTCCTCAAACTGGGGTAAAGATGGAGCAGAACAGGGCTAGGACAAGGCAGGACCTGCACCTACAGCACTAAATTTGGCCTCCAAGTTCCCCCAAACCCAGCAGGACTCAGTGCAAACCTTGGGAATACCGGCAGTGCCGGCTCTGTGCCTTCCGAAGGTGCAGCCCCAGCTGGGTGCACAGCCTGCCCCTCAATCTGAGCCCTGAAAATTCCTGGGCAGGCTGTTCCCTCATTCCAGAGCCTCTGCTGCTTTGGCAGGAAAGTTCCCTCCACAGGCACAGGATTTAAATATAAATGGGGAGCACAAGCAATTCCACATCGTGGAAAAAAAACTCCGTGTGCTCGAACAGATGGGGTTTACAGCTCCAATTATTACATTTCATTGTCTTGTGCTGGCAAAGTCCAGGCTTCATTATGCTCCAAAAACAACCAGGGGCTGCTGGCAGACTGGGATTTGGAGAGGGAAAAGCAAGTGGGCAACCACAATGTGGGGCAAGCCAGGGGACAATGCCCCAAGGTCACCCCTGGGGCCCAAATTAGTCAAAATTTATGTTTTGCCTACCAGAGACGGTGCAGTGAGAAATGTAATGTTACTCACAGGGGAAAAAAATGTGGGGAAAAAAAAACATATTTTTGCTCCTGGCACCTGCGCTGCTCAGGAGAACCAAAGCAGGAGCCATTTTCATGGAATGGTTGTGCTGGAATGTGCTCAGGATTCCAAGAAACAGAAAGGGGACACGGGGAAAAGCTGCCCAGACGGACAGGAAGGACTCCAGGCTCTCACAGCATCAAACAGACCCATTTTTATGGCAAAAAAAAATACCAAGAGATGCCAAAATAGACAATTTCTAGAGGGGTATAAAAGCCACTGGCTCCTCACACTTCAGTCCCAGCCTTGAGAGACCAAATTCCTGCTCTTCGCTGGTTCCCACATCACGGAACACCAAAGTTTGGGCAGCCAGGGTATCCACAACCTGCAGGAAACCTTACCAGCCCTCTGTCTTCTCTCAAAACTCGCAGCAGGAATGCTCCCAAATCCAGGAATTGGCTCCCAAATCTCGCTGAGCAGCAAAGCCCTTCCTTGGGACTGGAGCCAGCACTTCACACATCCCTTCATTTCCAGCTCCTGTGCCAATCTGTGTCCCTGGAACCGCTGGGTCTCACCCACTGTGGGGTGTTCTGTCGGGATGCTCTGGAATTCACCCCAGGCCTTGCTAACACACCCAGGCCTTGGGCTTTGCTTTTCTTTGCCATCCAAACCCGAGCAGCAAATTCAGCCCCGGGTTGGGGAATCCCTGGAACATTCCCTGGGCTGCCAGGGAAGGATTCCTGCCCTGGCATGGCTGCAGGAGCACAAAGCAGATGAATTCCTGCTCCTGGAAATGCAGGTAAAGGCAGAGCAGAGCCTCAGGGGGACATCACACATCACATCTGAGCGGCAGCAGAGATTTTTTTGCTGTCTTTAAGTGTCAAATTGCCCAGCTTTTTTTCCATCACTGAGTTTCAGAAGCAGTCAGAGGCCCAAGGCGTTTGAAACATGAAATTATTATTTTCCAAACCAAGAAGAAATAAAGCATTGGGAAAGGGAAGCTCTTGCATTGAGTGAAGCCTCTTGGAAACACTTTTTCCCAGTAAAATAAAGTAAAAAAAATACTGATGGTGCCCTAGAACTTGAAGGTTTAAAGTCTTCTAAACATGGATAATTATTGATAAACAGGGAAATTTTTAATTAATCTCATCCCAATCCTTGCTAATTCAGAATAACTCAGAATTTCCAGCCTTCCCTAGAACCCGGCTGAGCTACTTGCTTCCCAAAAAACTCCCTAGTACCGAATACCAGGAAGGGTGGAGCCCATTATTTATCCCTCTCCGACCAGCCTCCAGTCCTTTTCCACACGGTTAAAGTGCTTGACATAATTAGCAGCTAATTGTTAGCAGCTGTAGCCATTATCAGTTTAATTTCCAATTAATTGTTACAATTATTGTTGCCTTGCTTACCCCCGTCTCAAGAAATGTTTGTTAGAGAGGCAAATGTTACGTGGTAATTAACTCGGTGCCGAATTTTCAGCGGTTAATTAAATATTCTGAAGCTGTCGCTATCTTCCTCCTTAAACAATTAATGAGTCAGGGGTCAATTAAGTGTGCTTTAACCTGGTGTCCTGGCAGAGAATTCATTGCGTCGGGAGGAAATCTGAAGTTGCTTCTCATCCACAAAAAAACTGCAGGAAACCAAAGTGCTCCAAGCACGTCCTTGAGGGGTTGTTTGGTTGGTTTTTAACATTGCTGTACCTCAATTTTCTCGTTCTGGTGAAGGAAAAATCCCTCCAAGCTTCAGCATGGAATTAAGTGCACTTCTCAGGCAGGTTATCCAGAGCAGGATGAGGAGGGAGATAATTCTTGGATAATTCAAGTTGTCCAAAACAATTTTGGATGAGCGCATGTAGAATTTTGGGGACACCGTGTAACACACAGAGCCCTTCCTTCCCTGGCCTTCCTGCCCCTCTTGGACAATTATTCACCTTCTCTTGCTGCTGTCACCCTCGGTTTGTCCCCGCTCACCCCGCAGGTGACTTTATTTCTCTGAATTTTGCTGTTTTAAGTGACCAGGCGTTGGTTCTGTGCTGCCTCACCCTCCTCCCCCGGCCCAGCTGCGTTTTCCACGGCCAAAGTTCTCCATCTACCTCAGGCTGCTAAAAAAATAAAACAACCCCCCGAAACTTCATTTGGAACAACTCAATCCCCAGCCACGTGTGGGATCTGCAGCTGAAGAAACCTGATTTTTGAGCTTGGTTTAAACTGCACAGAGCCCTCCAGCCTGGCAGGATGCACGGCACCACGATTTAACCCCCAAATCCACGTCTCCCACGCACCTCTCACACGACCTTTTACCGGGGAAAGCCTCATTTTCCCATTTCCCACTCTCAGATGTTCCCTTTGTGCCCCCTTGTTTTCGGACTAGCAGGATTTCCTCCCTCCCCGAGCCCATCCCTGCTCCAGGGCTGCTCTTTCCAGCCACCAGCGAGGAATATTAATTGCTTGAGCATCTTGTGCTCGGGCCCAGCGCCTTTCCCTGCTTTGGCTCGTTGCTAGGGAACTGGGAATGGCAACTCATGGATTTATTTCATCTGCTCCAGGGCCCACTCGGGCTGCAAAGCAGCAGCCACAGAGCACGAGCCGCCTGTTAATTATTTAGAGGCTAATAAAAGAAAGGAGAAAAAAGGGGGGAAATCACTGTTGGGTTTTTTTTGCTCTTTCGCTCCTCCCGGTTGGGTTGTCAGACTCCGCAGGGTCATTAATCCCCAGGGGTTTTGTCACACCCCTGGAGCAGGGCAGGGACAGCAGGGCTGAGCTGCAGCTCCCCGGACACCCCAGCGAACGGCTGCGCTGGGATTTAATTGCCCGGGGATTGTCGGCATCGCCTTCCCTCACTTCCCGGCTAATCTGGGATGGGAGCAAGGCCGGCAGCCGAGCTCAGCCCCCCCCCGGGCAGGGCCCGTCCCCGCCGCTCCTGCTGCCACCAGCCCAGCCGCGGGGTCCCTCTGAAGGGCTCAGCCTGGAGATGTTCCCTCTCGGCCCTGCTGCCCCTTTCCCGCTGGTTTTGCCCCAGAGTTTGGCCCCAGCTGGCAGCTGAGCGAAGGATGGAGGGAGTTCATTCCTCACTCTTTCGAAACCTGCCACGGAACCCATCCGATTGACTGCTCCCCGAGGGCCATCCCAATGCAACCCGGGGTTTTTTTGGGACCTCAGGGCCCAAATGTGCCCCGTGGCCACGCTCCTTCCTCGGGGCACAGGGCTCTCCTCTGCTCCACGGCAAATCCACTGCTCCAGAGAAGCAAGACACAGAATCCTGGCATGGTTTGGGATGGAGAGACCTTGAAGATCATCCAGTGCCACCCCTGCCACGGGCAGGGACCCCTCCCACTGTCCCAGGCTGCTCCAGCCTGGCCTCGGACACTTCCAGGGATGGGGCAGCCTCTGGGAATTCCATCCCAGCCCCTCCCCACCCTCCCAGGGAAGGATTCCTTCCCAAAATCCCATCTGAAGCTGCTCCTTGCACATTTCACGCAGTGACACACGTCAGGATAAACACCTTTTAACGTGGGGATAATTGCCATTACTCATCCCCATCCTGAGCCATTCCCAGCAATATTTATTCACTTGTTCTGCACCCACTTGCTCAGAGTTGGTTTTACAAGGATCCTCCTGCTTTGGCAACGGGGAGATTGATTATAGTGATTATTTTAATAGTTGGAAAAAAGGAGTTTTAGACACTGCAGGCTGGCTTGCCCTGCTTTCACTCCCAGGCATTACACGTGTGCATTTATTGGGGGAATTCAGCTCCCAAAGCTGTGTTAAGGAATTCACTGTGCTCCCTGAAGTGTCAGAATTTACCTGTGGCCTCCACTCACCTGCAGGGGAAAATGAGAACAGAGCAGGATCAAGATGCAAAATTGCAGTATGTTAATACAGTAACAAATAACATTTATTTTTCAGTGATTTCACTCGACTTAAAATATAAATGAGTAAGGCTGATGTAGTCCAGGCACGATATTTTTCTGATCTAGCTGGGAATTCTCTAAAATTCCATCAACACAACCCAAGTCATTTCTCTCAGATCCATTACAAGACACCCAACCAACCCAGGCAAATGAGCACAACACCGCGAGGGGAACTCAGCACCTTGAAATTAAATTGTCGCGGAAACCGAACGGCTGCCCCCAGATCCCCAGAACAGGGACGAGCCTGCGTGATAAACAACTTTAAATGGCCCTGCTGGCACCACGGAGCCGGCGAAATGTCACTGCTTCCCTAAATCCCAAAATACCAGCAGGTGCTGCGGCCCCGGTCGCTCTCTGCTGCCGCTTCACGTCGTGTCGCTGTCACAGGTGTCACCGCCGCTCCCGCAGCTTTCCGCGCCCTGTCCCTCCCTCCAGCTCTTTTCCCCGCGGAGTTCCCTTTCTTGTCCCCATTGTTTGCGCACAAAGGCTCCTCTCGGATGCCGCCGTCCCGTAATTGCTCCCGTACCTCTGGGGAAGGGCAAAACTCAGATTTCATCGCCTTATTTTCCTCTGCAAGCGCTGCCGCTGGTAACCCGTGTGTTTTCCGTGTGCTGTGGCTGGGCCGGGAGTGAATAGAAGCCCTTAGACAACAGCGTGTCAAATTACAAATTCCCTGTCACCCATTCTCCCTGCTGCTGTTAACACACCCACGGCCTTTCCCTTCAGAGAATTCCTGCTTTGAGGTCTTTTCCAGGGAGCAGCCGCTGGGCAGGACGTTCCCTCTCAGGTGAAATTCCCCCGGTCCAGGGGAGTGTTTTTCCTGAGTTTTTTTTCCAAAAACGCGAGTTTCCAGCACCATTCCTGGGTGCCACAGCAGAACCTGGCAGGTGTGGGTCACAAAATTAAGCAGCAGCATCACCTCTGCTGCCTTCTGCCGATGCTCCACCTTGCAGAGGATTATCCAGCGTTTCCCCACTCACTGCAAATCCCACAATAACGATATTTTTGCAGCAGGAATTGCATTCCAGTCGAATCAGAGTTGTTAGAGCTGCTGTTATTACCCCACCGTCATTACACCGGCACTAAACTCAGCCTGGCGACAGCTTAGCACAGAAAACCAAGACTAAAACTGCCCCCTGGAGCTTGGACTTCGGGGTTCTTCCTCTTCCACTTGGTTTTCTTCTTTTGTCAACAAGGACAAGGAAACCACTGGTGCTGCTTGGCACCTTGTAGGGGGTATCAAAACCAGAGCCTCATCCAGCTGGGCACTGAAATGGATGAGTGTGAGGAAAAAAACAGGGAATTTCAGTCCAAAGCAACAATCCCTGGAGCTGAGGAGCTGAGAAGGAGCCTCAGATTAGAGCAAATCTCACCCAGGGCCTTGCGTCTCCTTTATTCCCTGATGATGACTACGTTACATAAAAGAAGGTTAAACTCTGTGTAATTTCTGACAATTATACCCCTGTGATAGAAAGCTGAGGGGATTTTTGATTAGACCTTGATGGGTTTTCCTTCCATCAGTGAGTCCAAGCTCTCTTTACACCCAAATCAGCCGTTCAAGGATGGTTCAGATGCCAAGGGATGGTTTGGGATGCTGGGAAGAGAGGCTGAACAACTGCTCTCTCCCTCAGATCCCACTGAAAGCTAAAAGGCAGCACCATTCAGCACTACAGATAAAACCCTCCCGAGTTTTACAAGCAGAAAAAGTATTTTATTGGCACAGACTCTTTTTTACTAACCTGACATAAAAGCTATCAAACTATATAAATAAACCTGGGGAATTATCTCCTCCCTCAGCCAGGACCCTTGCTGGGCCCTGAATGGATTCGTTTTAAATGGGTTATAAATTTCTGATAAAGGATATTTCAGCTCCAAATTGCAGATTTAACGAGGCTTTCGCTGCTCTGCTCCTCCACCTCTGCAGGGCGAGGCTGGGCTCTCGGGGGGCTGAACCTGTGGGGTTTGGGGTTCGGACGTGCCCTGTCCCCTCTCCTCATCCCAGAAAGGTGCTGGGGGGCTCAGCACCCTCTGGAGCTGAGGAAACCCGCTGGAATATTTTTCACACTCTGGGGCTACCCAGATTTGAACCTCCAGGTCCAGAACTAACCCAGGCTCACCTTTGGATGTGTCCAAGCTGCTGGCACTCAGGGGACAGGGGACAGCACAGCCAGGCTTGGGCTGGGTGTGGTTTCACTTCCCACCTGTGCTGTTCCCACTTAATTTTAAAGCAGATTTGGGAACGGAACTGTCGTGGGGAGAAGGGAGGGAGATCCAGACAGAAAACCAGTTCTTGCTGCTGCCTGGAGCCCATAAATACAGGGCACCTGGGCAAGGAGAAGCCAGGTAAACTCGCAGAGCAAGGGGAGGGCCAGGGATGCCCCGGACCGAGGGATCGCTCCCCTCCCCAGCTCCTCATCCACCCCTTTCCCCCTTTCTGTAGCAAAAATCCCAAACTGGAACAAGGTCAGAGAATGAGCAACCTGTGCCTGAATCCCCAGCTCAGCTGAGAGGGAGATTTTGGGAGATTTGGGAGCAAAACCCGGGGATGCCGTTGGGCAGAGCGGGGCCCTTTGCCACCGCAGGCGTTTTGTCACACCACGGCTTTGTCACCAGGGATGTTTCGCTGAGCTGCGAGTGGCTTCCTTTGATACAGCCGGTGTTAAATGTGCTCACATTCCCCCCAAGAGCCCTTCCAGAAGAAAGGCAGATGCTAATGAGTGTTGTTGGTTCTGCAGGCTTTCAAATCCGTGCTTTCTCCTTTGGTCAAAAAAAAAAGTTCTTTTATCCGCAGCGTTCTCAGATGTGCCCTGCCCGTGCTGGAAAACTTAACAAGAGAGGAAATTTTATTAGCAGCTCCTCACGGTGGGCTGGGACTGACAAATTAAAACCCAGTCCACACACTTCAGACAAACCTGCCAGTGATCTGCTCCTTTCCCTCCAGGAACTGCCTGCCGGAGCTGCCTCTGCCATACAAAGCAAGGGAGAGAGCGAAGCTCCCAGATTCCAGCAGCAGGGTAGGGATTTTCAGCCATTTTTTACCTTTATAAAGGCTGGATCCAAACCACATTGAGCTCTAAATCCCACTGGCCTCGAGGTTGTGCTGCAAAGTTGTTTTTCATGTGGTAACTGGGATTTTTGGGGTTTTGATTCAGGTAGAAACACCACCAGAAGCTTTTCACTTTGATATTTCCCCACCACCTCCTCAGAGCTCTCCCTGCCCAGCTGCACTGGCACAGGCACCTTCCAGGTGGTTTCCAGTGGGGATTTTCAGCTGGAAACAGCTGCAGGGTTTTGAGGGAGCAGGATACTCCCAGAGGGGGGATGGCTGACCTTCCCTGCAGCCCTGGGGCTGATTCACTTGGTTTTCCACCAAAGCCCTCCAGAGAAATCCAGTGGAACAAACCCGGGAGCATCCAGCCCTTATGGAAAGGACTTCAAATGCTCCCATTCCAGAGTCCTAAACCCACCCTGCATCTCCCTGGGTGCCACAGACCTGGGAGTGTCCATCCCTTATGGAAAGGACTTCCAATGCTCCCATTTCAGACCCTTAAACCCCCCTGGATCTCCCTGGGTACCCCACGGAGCTCTGCCCTGCCTGGGAAATCAGAACCCCAGGAGCTGCACATCTGAGAGAGCCCAGACAGGGGCTGCAGCCAGGAATTCATGGCTGGGGAGACAGTTTGATTTGATTGACTTTAAATAGATGTTTCCTTCCCCGTTTATAATGAAGTGAAGGAAGCCAGAGGCAGAAATTATAAACCCAGCCTGCCCATTACTTTGGAAGCAGCTTTAAATATTTCCCTCCCACAGCCAGTGCTGGCTCTGAGTAACAAATGACAGGCAGGAGAGAGCAGATGAGTATCTATTTATGCAGGAAAATGAAATGTATGAATAGTTATTTTGAGGACAAATGTATTTTGACAGGTATCTAATTTCACTCTGTTGATAAAATGCACTTTCTTGCTTTCTGGAGTTGATGACTGGTTGGGAGGGTTTTTTTATTATTATTTGCAATCTTTGTCAGTAGAAAAAAAAAAAGAAGAAAAAAAATCCCACCCTGAAAATTATATTTGGCAAACATCAGAAAGCAATTTAATTTATTGTCATCACAAATGTGTTTAAAAAAAAATAAAATCGAATAGCCAGGCACTATTTATTCAGCACAAACCCCAAATTAACAGGGAGTTGTGGTGAGGCACAAACACACGGGGGAGGACCCTGTGTAATCTGGCCATGAAGGAGAGCCCACAAATGTCTTCCCAACCTGGAATTCCAAGCAAAAGAAAGGAGAAAAACAGCATTAAAGCTGAAATCAGCACTCAGCTCCCCACTCACAGAGATAATTCCATTATTTAAATGCCAGGGCCAGCTCTCCTCTGCTGGAATTGCTTTCGTTGCTGTGGTGGAAGTGCTTTTGCACTTATTTCCTGTGGCTGCCTCCCTTTGGGAATATTTTTTGGAGGATATCACACCCCCAGAACCATAAACTCCCCTCTGTTTGCGGGATGTGCCCCATTGCTCACCCCTAACCAATTGTGGGAAGCCCCAGGAAGCGGAGCAGAAAGGGCACAGCTCCGGAGCCCCCGTGCCCAAACCCCACTGCCCGTGGCCAGTGCCATCCCTCTGGAACCATAACTGGTTGTCTCTGACTGAATTCTCACCGTGTCTCCGTGCCACGGCTGCTTCCCTGACATTCTAGGGGAATTTCATGGGTTTGGGGAGCAGGACAAGGTATTTACTGCCAGGGGAATTCTGGCCTGGGGAAGCTGAATTTAGTGAGGGCGGCTGCAGGGTGCTGAGCCCGGGATTCTGTGGAGGAACAAACGCCTCAAAACCAGTTTTCCTTCAAAGTTAGCAGAAAAAAAAAATCACTGTTGGAATAAAAGTCAATGAGTAAATATCATCTGCCATAAGAAAGAAAAAGGAAAAAAGAAAGGAGCAGCAGTTCTCTGACTGCCAGTCCTCCCACACACCTTCCCGGCTGTCCTGGGCTGCCTTGTGTCCTGAACTCCCTTCTTGTCCCTTAGACCAGGCTGGATTTCTTGCTGAGGCCCGTCCTTTGCAATTCTGGGACACTGCAGGCAGGGGACAGTGGCCCCCAGCCCCTGCAGGACTGAGCCCTCCCAGGTGAGAAGGGAGGGATGCTGTGGGAGGTGAGGCTGCAGGAATTTGGGGACACACACCTGCCTGTCCCTGCTCTGCCAGGGCTGCCCCCCGACCCCTCCTGACGAACTCCCAGTGTCCCACTGACAGACTTTATGGGCTCGAGGCCACTTAATGAACTCTGAGTGCAGTTCATTGTGTGAGACAAAGGGGACAAAGCTTTCCAGGTTTTTTTTTCCCGTTTTTCCCAGAAAAATCAGCCTGTGCCTTTCCCAGCACCCACACCCACAGCAGCTCCTGAGATCATCCTGGTTCCTAAACCCCACAGCCCATCCCAGCCCCACAGCAGCTCCTGCTGATCTCCCAGTTCCTAAACCCCACAGCCCATCCCAGCCCCACAGCAGCTCCCTGCCTGCGGTTTTCCGAGGAGAGGGAAGCCGAGAGGGCTCAGAGCTGCGCCAGGGAGGGGAGGGAGCTGTGCCTGGGCACAGGGGATGCAGGGCAGCAGGTGAGGGCAGGATGCTGCCGCAGGATCGCGGCGTTGCTTAGCAACCTGTCGGGATGCGCCGGAGCCTCTGCTGCGGCCGGAGCGCTCACTGCCGGCCGGGAGTGACCACGGCCAGCCCTGCCCTGCCTCTGTCCAAGCAGCCCCGCGGCCCAGGGGGGGTCCCCCTGCCCGAATCGGGGCTCCCCCCCAGCCCCGCGTCCCCGCAGCCGGGGCTGCTCCTCGCTGCGGGCTTCGGGCTTCCCCCGGAGGGCAATTCCTGCTCTCCGCTCCGGAGCTCCCCTCCCACGACGGCTTTGAAAGCAAAGCAGAGCGAAATCTGCGAGCTGCTCTGAGCCCAGCCGGCAAATCCGAGTGGTGAAACGGGCCCTATCCCCCCGCTGCTCCCAGGTTTTGGCAGGTTTGGGGATCCCCGTCCTTACTGCAGCCCTCTCCCGGCACACCTGCAGTGCTGACAGCAACAGGCTCCCTTCAGCCACCCCCTGCAACGCTCCAGATGGACAGCCAGTCACTCCCACTCCTCAGCAGTGATCCAGATTACTCCCCCCTTCTGGCTTTAGCGCTTAATCCCAAACATTTCTCATATTTTACTCCAAGCCTCCTACTCCCGGGCGTGCTCGTCCTTCCCCAAAGCCGCTCTCTCTTCGCAATCTCTCCCATTATCTGCTCTGCAGCCGGGCCCCCAGCTCTGCCTGCGGTGGGTCGTGCCTCCCTCTGGAGCAGGAGCTGTCCCCCGGCTGCTGCGGGGGAAGGATAACAGGGACACCCTCGGGGACACCCTGTGCCCGGAGCTGCGCCCTGGCAGGTGTGTCCAAGGCGTGCAAAGGAGACTCCTCCGTTCAGAGGATGGAAAGGGACGATCCAGTGAAGAGCTGACTTAAGCCACCCACCCGCCGTCACCCCAGCCAGCCTTCCTGGGGAGCGGGGACAGGCAGATCCGCTGGCACTGCCACCCAGGGCTCCCTGGCTGGTGCCGGCTCTGGAACACCTCGTTTGACCTCATTCCCATCCCTGATTTCCCCCTTTTCCTTGCTTTTGGGGCCGTTTCTCCGGGAGAAGCAATAAGAACTCGATGCTGGGCAGAGCACAGAGTGTTCATTTGTGGCAGTTCCAATGGCTTTGACCCTGCAGGAGCAAGGACACGACTCCCTCCCCTTCACCAGGAAGAACCCAGAACAAATCTGCTGCTTTGCTTTCAGGACAACACAGCTCCGTGTAACCACTGCCTGCTCGGCTCCCCTGCAGCTTTACTGCTCTTCTGGCCAGAGTTTCTTTATCCAAAGGCTGACAATCAGGAAAATTCCACTTTTTTTTTCAAGGAATAACTGGGAGAAAAAAAAAAAAAAAGGAAACAAACCCAAAACCCCAAACCAGTTGTAGCCGCAAAAGCAAACCTCATGGGATACTGGGAGAAATTGGGGCTGCTGAGCCCATGCTCGCGGCGGTGTGGAGAAGCCCCCAGGATCCCAATTCCCGTTCCCTGTCCCCGAAAAGGGCTGCACCCGGCGCTGCTGGGCGTTGCCATGGTTACCGCACGGTGTCGCGTAGCAACGAGCTAAGCCGAGCATCACCGAGGCGTTTTCGCCTCTTCTGAATTCCTTGCCCTCGTGCGTTCAGCCAAGTCCGTGGATTGATCTCCAGCCCCAGCACAAACACGCAGCGGGGAGCAGCCGCCCATTGATTTTGGAGCCGGCCGGGCCGTGGGGGGATGTGGCAGGACCGGGGAGCTGCCCCAGGAGCCAGGGGTGTGCCCCACCTGCGACAGCCCCGGGGGGACGGGAATTCCAGGGGGATGGGGCTGGGAATGCCGTGGGGGTGGCCGCAGGCTGGAGATCCCGTGTGCGGCAGGGCCAGATCCCAGCTGAAACCACACCTCCACCTCCACATTCCACAGTCAGCTCTTCCTGCAGGGCCCAGGGCCACAAAAAGGTGTCCAGCACCTGCACAGCACTTCTCAGCGATTTTTCCTTGTGCTTTTGAGGCTTCAAAGCTTCCCAGCATTACCATTCCATCCGCTCTCCTCCTGCTCCAGGAGGGGACTGGCAAGCGTGGCTGCCACTCGGGAATTCAGCCCGGGCTGTGCCAGGGGAGAAGCTGCTTTTGTCGCCAGGATTTGTGTGCCCACGCCGTTGCCTGCCCCGACACACCCCACGTCTCCCACTGCCCCACATTCCCGAGCTCCCTCCTGCCACTTCCCCTGCCTGCAGCTGCCGCTCAACTTCTTCCCCCACCAGAGGCTTGGGGCTCGTTTTGTCACCATCTGGGAGCTGTCACTTGGCTGTGTCACCCAGGGCAGCTCCCTGCTGGCCCCCAGGGCTGCAGGAGCCCCATGGCTCCGTGGTGGCCGGCACAGATCAGGGTCTCCCACAGAAGGGAGGCTGTGCCCTCCTGGGTCAAAGCCATGCCCTCGGCCCTCCTTCCCAGGAAAACCCCATTGTACAACCTGGGAAGCTGAAATCAATGTGTGTCTAATTCCCAGAGGGCAGAATTTCCCAAAAATCTCTGTTTGGGCATCACTGGTTGAGCAAGGACTGGGCTTCAGGACTCCCCACTGCCCCAAAATAATATTTAAAGCTGAGGCTTTCCTTGGCTGGTGAGCCTTTGATATCCTAAATTCCTCTTTTATTGAGGGAATTCAGTTGCTTCTGGCACCCAGAACAGGTAGAACCACTCCAAATTTCCAGCTGGAACTGAGACAACAATGTTTGCTTTGTTTTTCCTCTGACAGATCATTTTCCAGATTAAAAAACCAAAACCCACAAAAAAACCCACCACAACAAGAAAAACAAATTGTTATAGTCCAACCAACAGGTGGCAAGGCAACAGCTTGCCTGAAATTCTTATTTGCAGCTAAGGAAATCTCCTGGGATTAGGGTTGTTCTTGCCAATATGAGAAATTTATCTGTGATTTTCCATCCTCAGGGGGACTGAGCTGCATCAAACCCAACCCGCAGCTCTCGTTCAGTGCTCCCAGCCCCATGTCCACATTAAATCACGGCCTGGAGGGATCAGCGGTGCCGAGGCAATGCAAGCGTCATTGCACAAGGCTCTGGCGCTGCACGGGAGCCCCGGGCCGCGCCTGCATCCAGTGACGCATTCCCAGGGATTCCCTCTCCACCCCTGCCCTGCTCGCCTTCTCGCCGCTATTTTCAGCCTCTCCCTCCCTCCTCCCCCCGGGGGAAATTAAAGGCAGCTCCTCTCGGCCTCCTCCCAGCGCTGCCACATCCATCCCCTCCTGCTCTGCGGAGAAGGCTGGAGCTGCTGGGACGCGGCACGTGCCCGCAGGCACCATGCCAGGGCTCTGCTCCCGCTCTCCCACCTCCCAGCCCGGTGCCAGAGCCCCAGCTCCCTGCTCTGCATCCTTCAGGCAGCACCTCTGAGGGATTTCCTGCCGAGGAGCGATAAAAGCTCCGTTTCCTGCCAGATTTGTCTCCTGGAGGCAGGACCTCGGCTCAGAGCCGCTCCCGCGGGGCGCTGGAGCTGGCTCTGCTCCCGACCTGGGCGCACCAACACCCAAAGCATCCCTCCAAGCACGGGGACTGAGCTTTGCCTTCCCTAAATCATGGGAGAGCAGCAATAAATCCACCCCGGGCTGACTTCCCTGCTCTGCCTCCCTCTCTTCTGGTGGCTGCACGGAAGGTGGGTGCTTGAAACACGGATTGTGAGCACCTATTAAATAGGATTTCCTAAGGAAGGGGCTTTAGGACCCTTTGGCCCTGCTCACCACCTGCAGTGCAGGACGGGATTCCAAACAGCCCCAGGAACCTCTGGATAAACTGGGGTTGGCTTCTTCAAGCTGAAATGTTGCTGCATTGAGGCTTTTAGAGAGAAACTCTCCTATTATCTATCACCTTCAACCTAAGGCAGCAAAATCTAACGCAGCTCCGAGGAGGGGCCCTGTTTTTTGCCAGACGGGGTTTTCCTGACTGAAAAATACCTTTGCACTTCGTAGTGCACCTTATTTTGGAGCAAATCAGGACTCTTTGAGGGGGGCCGTGGAGCTGCTGGTGAAGAAAAGCTGCTGTGTGATCCCCTGGAATCACGAGCTGTCACTGGGCGCTGCCTCACGCTGCCAAAAAATCTGATTTCTCCGAGCTCCTCGCTTATCACATTATCAGGAGACTGTGCAAGTTTCTGGTGGTTCATTTCCACTGATTAGTGGGGAACAGCAGAGCAATAAAGAATTTTCAGAGACAGCTCCCACCAGCAGGCAACATCACAGAATGAGAGAGCTGATTAATCAGGTCGCTGGGGTGAGAGGAATTACTGCTCCATCCCCGTGCTGGAGATCACTGGGGCACTTGGCTGATCCTCTCCTTTTATCAACAGCAGCTCCTCTTCCCTCAGAGGCTCTTGCAGGGTTCAGCACTCTTTAAACACTCCACGTCCTGCCTGTCCCGGCTCCCACTCGCCCTCCAGGGGTTTTGTTAACTCTTCTCTGTTTCTCGTGGGCACAGACCCCGCCAGGTGAAGCTGCGCCAGCTCAGAGCTTTGATTTCTCCTGGCTGGGACCTTTGCTAGGCAGCAAATCAAGGCACTGAACTACAGCAAAACCTGGAGCGTATTTTATCCAAACAACCCACAATTTATGTTCCACTTGAGAGCAGAAAGCCAAAATATTCTGTATAATCTGGTTAACAACCACGTTCCTGCTCGTGCCTTACCTCGTTTTGAGCAGGGTGTTCCAGCTGCTCAGCAGAGCGGAGCTGATGCTATTCAGAAAATCCAAATTGGGCACTTGGCTCTGCTCTTCTGCCACCCGGGTCCCAGGACCTTTGCAACCTTTGATGGGATTAACACAAATTAAAGAAAACACAGCAGCTCTGATTCACCGGCGGTGTTTGGCAGGTTAAACATCAAATTTAACCTCTCTCCCCTGGGATTGTGTAAGAGTTAAGTAACAATGCATGGGTAAATTAAACAACAAAACACGTGTAAGAGTTAAGTAACAATGCATGGGTAAATTAAATAACAAAACGTGTAAAAGTTAAATAACAATGCATAGGTAAATGAAACAACAAAACACGTGTAAGAGTTAAATAACAATGCATGGGTAAATTAAATAACAATACTTGTGTAGGAGTGAAATTGTAGGAGTGAAATAATACATAGGTAGGAGATAAATAATAATATATGCGTAAGAATTTAACAATAAATGGGTAAGAATTCGATAGCAATACATCTGTAAAAGTTAAATAACAATACCTGGGCAAATTAAAAAACAATGAATGTGTAAGAGTTAAATAACAATATTTGGGTAAGAATTTAACAATACATGGGTAAGAATTAAATAGCAATACCTCTGTAACAGTTAAGTGTAAGAGTTAAATAACAATACATGTGTAAGAGTTAAATAACAATACATGTGTAAGAATTAAATAACAATACATGTGTAAGAGTTAAATAACAATACATGTGTAAGAGTTAAATAGCAATATATGTGTAAGAGTTAAATAACAACACATGTGTAAGAATTAAATAACAATACATGTGTAAGAGTTAAATAAAAATACATGTGTAAGAGTTAAATAACAATACACAGGTAAGAGATAAATAAGGATACGTCTGTAATAGTTAAACAACAATGCACGTGTAAGAGTTGAATGACAATACATCAGCACAGAGGCTTAGGCAGTGGAGAATTCAGGGTTTTGTGCCAGTTTGGCTTTTCCTGACCCAAGCTCCCCCTCTGTCACCCCTCCTCGTCTCCCTTCGGAGGAGGGGCGCAGCCCGGGCTGCAGACCCTGCTCTCGCAGCAGAGCCTCCTGCAGACTCCCATCAGCAAGGGCACTGATCTGGCACCTGTGCTTCATATCCTCCGATTTACACTCAGCAGACTCTCCTGTTTCGGTCCCAGAGGCTTCCCTGCTCCCCAGGAGCAGAGGGGGCACAGAAATTCCTGGGCTTGTCCCGTTCCAAGCCCGAAGCCCACGTGAAACAGGCACAGGGCTTCGAGGATCCCATCTCCTTGCCCTGCCCCAGCTCTTTGCTTCCCTCTGGCTCTCTCAGCAGCAGCAGCAGCCTGGATCCTCCACCCTCCATCTATTTCGGGTGTTCTGTGACATCTAGTGCTGTTGCACAACAGCTGCTCTGCTGCCAGTGTCAACCTGGGCTATTTTTAGCTTTATTACAGTGAAAGGAAGCTTCAAGGAGGCAACTGTGTTCATTACAGTCTCAAGAGCAATTCCCAGCCATCAGCCACTGTCTACATCAATTCTTTTATTAATTTGAGTGCAGCACTCGGGCCAGGAACATGCGCCTGCACTCTCAGCTGCACGCTGGCCCAGCCTAGAGCCATTTAATTACCTCCATTAATAAGCAATAAGGCTCTTAAGAGCAACAATTTCCTTCTGCTGATCATTTCTGGGGCTCCCAGACAGAAAATGCTCTCTTTTTAACTGGTCTGGGTGGATAAGAGCTGTGGATCACGGAGGAAATTTCAGGCAACTTTAATGGGCAGGATGTTTTTAATGCAGATCCTGCTGCACTTTGTGGGTTTAATTGCAAAAGAAATGTGCATAACCAAAATCACAGCCTGTGAGAGGGGAAAACTTTAAATTAAGGATGACTGACCCCACCAGAGCATGTGAAGAAAGGACATCTCAAATATTAATGGGGAAAAAGAGGTGTGGAAATGGAGTTTGGGACAGTGACAGCAAAATCTCCCCAAAGCACAGCTCGGTCTTGGCATCAGCTCCTTCCTGGCTGGATTTAAGGACAGGTAGCTCTGAAAACTCCATCAAAAATAGCTTTACATGGCTGCAATAAAGTGCTTTTTATCTCTCAGGTTTGGAGCTTTTGGGTTCTGTGGTTTCATTTCTGTTTGCCCATTCTTTAGGGAGAATCACATTTTCTATCCTGAGTGATGAGTGAAGCTTCCCAGGCACACAAAACTTCCCAAAGCCTCCACAGGGACGATCCAGGCTCCCCCAGATCCCAGAGCCACCTTTCCCAAGCAAATCAATCCCCAGCAATAAATTCAGGAGGGAAGGGTTGGGTTGGGTGCTGCAGGATTTCACCTCCCAGGTCAGCTTTAGGCACTAGTTAAAAAATAAATAGTAAAAAAAGGCTTCTTAGAGGAGATTTTACCCAAAAACAGAAGGGCCAGCATGTAAAATGCTGCTGAAAATAGTTTTTCAGAGAAATTTGGCAAAGGAAAAATCCCAAACCTGGACAAGCCCTCAGGGGACTCTTGTCAGGAGGAAGTTATCCAAGACTATTTAAAATGATACAATATCTGCTGGCCTTTCAAGGCTAATGGTGCCAGGAATGGCTGATCTTAAACACCGTCTGGAAAATGCTCTTGATGTAACAAGACAAGAAAGGTTTCAAGATGTTACTGCAAAATTCATGAGTGCTTTTGAGGCACAGGCAAAAATAAGAGTCAATTTAAAAATACCCTGGTTTTCTTAGCAAGAAAACAGTTCCTGGCGTGGAACTGCAGTGAAAACTCTCCCTCCAGGAGGAAGAACACAGAAACCCAGAAAAGTCAGGACTCAGAATGCTCATATTGGGATTTATCTCTGCTCTGGAGCTAAGAGATCACAAAACGTGGGCTCAATGAGGTTTCTAGGCCACGCTCCCGTCCGCACAAAGGCTGCTTAAAAAAGGAGTTTGTGCTGCTCCTCTGCAGCAGGGCAACCCCAGCTCCTGCTGAGCACTGCACACACCTCCAGCAAAAAAATTTAGGGAACTGGAGCCACCAAAGCACCTGGGGGACTGAATTTCCATGGCAAAGCCCTGAAATCCCAAGGCTGAGCATGTGGGTACAAACTGTCAAAGGAAGGAGGCCCCGCTCCGCTTCCAGAAATGATTTTAAGAGACAAAATAATCACAGGCCTTGGGATTTTCCTGCCTCTTGCAGGAGAGGCCACGGGAAGACGCACGTGGCACTGAAGGGAGTGAAAAATTCATGCTCAGCTGCCAGGAGTTCATCAGGAGCCACTGGAGCAAATGCTGCTGCATTTGCTGCCCTGTGTTTTCACTTGGTTTTCCCAGCAACGACAGCGCTGGGTGTCAGAGCCAGTGGGCCATGGAAAACAGCAAACAGTGAGAGAGGAGCAGAATGCATTCCCCCAGCAGAGCTGCTGAAGGAAGGGAGAGCAGGGACGGGGTGAGGAGGGAGGAGATTCAATCCCTGATGTCCCTGGGCAGCCCCGTCTGTGCTCCTCGCGTCCCACCCCAGAAGCTGCTGTGCCTGCGGGACCCACAATGTTCCTGAGCACTGAGCCAGAAAAGGAGGCAAAGGCTCAGGGTGGGACCAAGGCCACGCAGGAATTCGGTGTCAGAGCAGGGGGCTGCAGTAAAGGCCCCAGTGAGCACATTCCCCAGCGCAGCAGCAACCCTGCCCTCACCCCAACCCCACAAACCTGCCCAGACCCCCTCTCCTCGTTCCCCTTCTCTCCGATCCCTCGACCCTCAGCTCTGCCCCTTTAATCCTCCTGCCCAGAGCGTGTGAGAAGAGCAAAAAAACCCCAAAGCAGCAGCGTTTGCTCCTTTCAGGTGAACGTTCCGGAGGCAGCTGAGCTGGGATCAGTGCTGGAATCAGGGTGTGAATGATTCCCAGGGTTCACCGGGGAGAGCGCCGGCGCCTCCTGCCCAAAAATCCAGCCCAGCCTCCCTCAGAGCCCCCAGGCTCCTTCCGCTCCTCGGGACCCACCAGACCCCTGGCTTGGGAGCCGCTGGAAGCTCCAGCTGCTGGAGCTGCTGTCGTGGCTGGATTCCCAGCTGCGCTGCTAGGAGCGCCTCTGGATGCTCGGGAGCACCTCTGGATGCTCGGAGCTGCACATCTGTGCGGGGAGCAGGGCGGAGGGGAGCCCAGCGCTGCCCGGGCAGGGATTGCCATCTGCTGGCACCGAGGGGAAGCCCGGAACCCTGCCCAGCCCTGGAGCGAGCGGAATCCATGGAATCATCGGGAGATTTGAGCTGAAATGCCTGTCAAGGATCCCAAAGGATTGTCACAGCCGTATCCCCCCGAAGCTGAGGGAGAAATTCTTCCCTGGGAGGGGGCTGAGCACTGGAAGCGCTGCCCAGGCTGGCTGGGGTGTCCCCATCCCTGGGGATATTCCAGAACCAGCTGGACACGCTCCTGAGTGACCCTGCTCCAGCAGGGAGGGAGGATGAGGTGACCCCCGGTGGTCCCACCCAACCTCAGCCGTTCCGTGATCATCCAGCCCGAAGTGCTGGGCTGGCAGAGTGACCTCCAGCCCCTGGACAGCACTTCCAGGGATCCCAACGAGTGCCTGAGCCCAGCCTGAGCCCAGCCTGAGCCCAGCTGCTCTGCCACCCTCACACCTGCTCCATGATACTATTACTATTATTATTACTATTATTATTATTATTATTGTTAACCCGTCCCCAGTACCTGCCAGGGCTGCCCAGACCAGTAATTAACAAATTACAGAGCTCAAAGGTCTGCAATTCCAGCAGAAACGGAGCAGAGCAAGGCCAAGAGGAGCTGTGCACTGCAAAGCCCCCCGGCCACAGCTGGGTTTAGGTTCCTCTCAGTTCCTGGCACCCAGAGTGCCACGGAAATGCTGGAGCTGCCCCTCGCTGTCCCCTGGCTCAGGTGGGATCTCTCCAGCTGCAGCTGCCTCCCTTCCAGAGGCTGATAAAAGCAAATTCCCAGGAGCTGGGATGTCTGCTCTTCCTTCTGCAGGAGATTCCCCCAGCACCAACCCCATCCACGAAAACAGAGGGAGGGACGTGCACCCATTTTCTTCTTTCATCAGCCCCTCCCGGCAGCAGGGGAGGGTCTGGGAGAGCTGGATTCTGGTTCCCAGCGGGGGAAACTGAGGCACGGAGGGATACCTGTCACCCACCTGGGGGACACCCGTCCCTCAGCCGCTCAGGGCGGATTTTGGGGCCGCTGTTTTACCACCAGAACCCCTCATTCCCCAGTGCCCCGAGCCTCGCCGGGCTCCCCTCCCAGCAAACCGTGCCCGGAGCTGTCCCTGACCCCGGGGATGTCACCCTGGCGAGCAGTTGCCATGGAGACCCTCTGGCGATGCCACAGGTCATTAATTTGCAGCATTAAGGACAATTAGCGTCCATTAAACGGGCTTTGCTGAGGTCGGCACAAAGAGAACGGAGCAGACCCCTGCCCCACAAACTAATGGGATCTGTTCCCGGCGCTGCAGGCGAGGTTGAGGGGACCGGGTGGTCCTCGGGGAAAATAAACTGTGCTAACGACCGGACACAAGAGCAAGGCTCGTGGTGCCGCGGGAGGATTTATCTCCCGTTCATCTGAAATAAAACCCACGGCCCGTTAATCCGTTTCACCCAGAGCGGGGGCTCGGAGGCTGAGGAGGGAGGGAGGGAGGGAGCTGCTGCAGATAAAACGCTCTGGTTCGTGGCCGTGAGCGAAGATGGCCACGGTGAGGATTGATGAAGTGTTCCCAAAGAGCAGGAAATCCATCTGGCCTTTTATCAGCCATGAGCACCATCAGAGGCCAGGCTTTGGAGGTGCCCTCCAGCTCAGGAAGTCCTTAAGACACCGAGTCTGAAGGCAGCACTACATAAATTCTGCTTTTGCATCTCGAAATGTTCATCGTGCCGTGCCAAAACCAGCCTGGAGGGTCCAGCAAGAGGAATTCTAAACCCCGCCCATCCCTGTTTTAAGCTGGGATTAACGGCAGCATTTCCTCGCAGGAGCTGTGGTGATGGAGTTTGTGCCACGGTCGCTTTTAGGGGGTCACTTTTTGGTGGGGCCCTGGCCTTCACAAACCTCACCGGGGATGTTTCCCCCCCTGGGGATATTTCCCCACCCCTGTGATGGCACCAAAGCAGGAATCCAAGGGTCCAGCCCCACCCTGAGATGGTCTAAACTGGAATTTAATTAGGTCACTCCCTGGATACATTAAGCACAGATGTCCAGATTCAGGAGATTACAGATTTATTGGGCATTGATTAAATGAAAAAAAAAAAAAAAAAAGACAAAAAAAAAAAAATAAA
>WAAG01092274.1:75216-85593 GCA_013390105.1 Tichodroma muraria
AAAAAAAGAAAAAAAAATCAAATAAGAGTCACAGCTGAGTGCTGCAGCCATGTGCCAGCTCTCCCTGAAGGCAGCTGGAGCAGGCTATAATTAATATTACACAGTCCTGACAGGCAAGATAAAAGTTCTGGCCAGGCCAGGGTGTAATTTAGGATCTATTTATTCTCCAGCAGAATTTATTAACTCGAGCAAACCCAGCACAGGCAGATTTGTGGCTGATTTCCCTGCAAAGGGTGTCAGGAGCTCTCTGCACGTGCCGTTCTCCTTCCTTGAACGTGGCAAGGAAGCTGAAAATCCAGGGAGAACTTCCCGTGGATGGATCCCATCCCTCCCTGGGGAGCCACAGCAGCCCCTCCTGCAGCAGGAAGTGCTGAAATAAATGTTTTACAAAGCCCTGGCATCAGTCCCCACTCCGGGCACTGCCAGGGACATGGAATTCTGGCTCCAGTTAAATCCGTGGCAAAAAAATCCCACTGAGCCCAACGAGCCAGAATTCCAGGCTGCTTCCCTGCCCAGAGGCAGCTCTGGAGGGTGCTCCTGGAGCTCCAGCCAGGCTGGATATTCCTGCAGGGAGCAGGGATGAGTGACCAGGAATGGCTGGGCAGGGAGAAGGAAGAGATTTCCTGCTCCAGCATCCAGCTCTCCTGCACTTTTGGGACAGATACTATTTTTGTTAGTAGTATCAGTATTTTAATTTTTATTTTTTATTTTTAGTAGTAGCATTAATATTAGTATTCTTTTAATTTTTATTTTTTAGGATTTTAGTATTTTTCGAATTTTTATTCTTTTTATATTTTTAGTTTTATATTTATTTTATTCCTGCTCCCCACACCCCTGTCCCATTCA
Source organism: Tichodroma muraria (assembly GCA_013390105.1). Classification (NCBI taxonomy): domain Eukaryota; kingdom Metazoa; phylum Chordata; class Aves; order Passeriformes; family Sittidae; genus Tichodroma; species Tichodroma muraria. The sequence continues at coordinate 76,063 of WAAG01092274.1, forward strand.
GCTGCACCAGCGCCTGGCAAATCCCCTGTCACCCCTCCCTTCACTGACCTGGCTGCTCCTTGTGTCCCCAGGGACACCCGGAGCCCCTGGCAGAGGGTGCAGGCCGGGCTGGAACTGCTGCTGCCCCTTCCCTTTGGGAATCTGGTTTGTCCACGGCTTCCCCTTCCTGTTCCCTCCGGGCACGGCAGCGTGAGCAGTTCCACCCATGCCAGGAAATATTTTATTTGCAGTGCCAGCCTGCCTTCGGTCCCCGGGACTGAGGTCCTTGTCACTTTGAAGATCCCAGCTATTTGACTGCTTTGAATTCGTTTGTTTAATGAACCTCAGGGGGCACTGCACGAAAGCGTTCCCAAACAAGTTCAGAGCTTTGCAGTTTCTCCACTAATTAGGGACTCCTTTGGGGCTAAACACAAGAGGTTCTGCTGCTGTGTTTGAAGCCGGCAGAAAGCCAAGGCAGGGCTGAATCTCCAGCTCAAGTGAAGCATTTCTAATGTTTTTCCTCCTCTATTTTTTTCTCCCTCTCCCCAGCGAGTGCAGAGTTGCCAGGCAGGAACTCAAACGAGCAGGTCAAGGTGCTCTGACACGGGGCGGGAGGGTTTCAGCAAAGCCCGGATTAACCAGCCCAGCTGTGCAGTGTTGCCCTGCACTTGTGTCTCTTCCACAAGCCCTTTCCTCAGGGCCCGGTCACCCACTCACTGCTAAAGGCTCCTGGAGCTAAAACTGAGAGCTCAGATTGCTCTCGAGGAGCTGTCCAGGAGCAGCCAAGCTCAGTTCTCGCAAGGTCAGAGCAGGGACCAGCTGGCCAATCCCTTACAGGCAGCACAGGCCACACCTTGCATCCCTGACAGGGGCTCAGGGTGGGAGATCAGGGGGAAAATTCTCCTTTTGACGTGCCTCGAGGATGTGGGGTCTCGCAGCTGAGAGATGAAAGGCAAAATCCGCTCGTAGCAACTTTTCTCGATTTTCTCTTTCCTTTTTTTCAATGCAAGTGAAATTCTCTCTTTCCCCTCCTTCCTTTGCCTGCCTGGTCCTTGTCCTCCAAAAAGTGAAATGCACATGTACTGGTTTTAAAAAAAAATTATAATAAAAATTCATACTAATTACAAAGAATCAGGAAAGAAACTGATCCCTCTTGCAATTCATCACAGCAACTTCATCACTCTTCCAAAGTCCCCCAAAGTAAGAAAGAGGCTGCTCAAAACCCACCCCACGGTGCTCAGGGCACCGAGAGTCCTGCAGAATTAATTGCCAGGCACATTAATTACTGATTAAATAGGAATTTCCCCAAATACCATTAGGAAGGGGTGATTAAACATGCACCACTGACTGGATCCATCGTGCTTCCAGCCCCGCTGTAAGTCACCCTCCTGCTGCTCAGGTTCGGGAGGACAAATGTACCACAGGAGGCAAATAAATGGCCTCAGCAGGGAGCTGGGAACACCTCCCTGGGGTGAAGCTGCAGATTCCTTATCCAGGACCACACATCTTGGCTCTGCAGCCAAAAAAAATGCTCATTTTTCACCTTTGAGTCGGCGGCTGCGGCGGCAGCATCAGACACTGCTCCCAGCTCTTGGCACAGCCCATCTGCCAGGAAAAGGAACGAGGCAGGAAAACCTCCCAGGTTCTGGAAATCTCTGTGTCCAGGAGGGCAGACCTGGAGCTGGGAACGGGCTCAGGGTCAGGGAGGACAAACCCGGAGGTCCAAGGCAGGGGTTTGCTCACACAGCTCTTCCTAAAGGCAGAGCAAGGGCACACGAGTGGGACCGGGGCACGGTCCTGGCATTGTTAAACCGGCTCTGCTCCCGTCCAGCCACACCTCCCAGCATGGACAGGCATCCCAGCGGGCTGCCCGCGGCGCCTGCAGCCTGGCAGCTCTCACCGGAGGTCACTGCTGGCTCCTCAGAGCCCCCGGGTGCCGGGGCCAGGCTCGGAGCAGCCTCCCGGGTGAGCTCAGCCTCCCAGGTGAGCTCAGCCTCCCGAGTAAGCTCAGCCTCCCAGGTGAGCTCAGCCTCCCAGGTGAGCTCAGCCTCCCAGGTGAGCTCAGCCTCCCGGGTAAGCTCAGCCTCTCGGGTAAGCTCAGCCTCCCGGGTGAGCTCAGCCTCCCAGGTGAGCTCAGCCTCCCGCACCCTCCTGTCTCCCCGGGCATTCCCCCTTTGCTGCCTCCGGCCGAAGTTTGAGCATCAGCAGGGGCGTTCCCGACCTCGTGGCGGCAGGAGGGGCGCGCAGTGACAGGCAGCGACTCTCCTGTCCCCAGCCCCTGGAGCCGGAGCTGGTGACGGAGGGGCAGGGGAGGCAAATTCCAGCCCAACCCCTGCCCCTCCAGAGGGCTGGGATCAGAATTCCTGCCTGCTGCCGCGTACCGGGGTGTAATGTAAATGTAAAAATGCAAACCAGGCGCAGGGAACGCCTTTCCAGGTGTGCCGGCCGAGCTGGCGGGTGCTGAGCCCCGTCCCGGTGGCAGCCCCAGGACCCCGGAGCCTGGCACGGTGGGAAGCTGCTGCCATCTCCTGGGCAGCCCGGCTCCGCTGGGCACCCTTTTCCCCCTTCCAGCTGCTATTCCCGAGGGCTGCTGCCCCCTCCTGTCCCGAGTGCCACCCCCGGCGGCACCTGCCTGTCCTGCGGCGGCTCGGGTGGCGCTGGGGCAGGAGCCACCTCCCCGGCGAGCACAGCGGCAGGCGACGCGTGTGACACGGGGACAGCCGGGCCCTGCTGTGCCCCCGGGCTCTGATTCCAGGCAAACGCGCAGGAACCGCGGGCACCGGCGCCCCGCGGCACAGCGGCGCTGCTGAAGGTGGCACCGAGACACCTGGGCAGGCTCCTGCCCCCTCCGCGGGGCTGGGGACACAGGGAGGCAGCTGGGGACGCCAGGGATCCAGGTGCAGCAAAGGCGCCAGGACGGGCAGCCGGGGCTTCGTTCCGGAGAGGCTCTGCAGACACGAGAAGAGAACAGAACTCCGCTCCGGCAGGGAGAACCCGCCTGCCTTTGGGGAGGGGGGAGGAGGAGGGGGCAGGTGAGACCCCCCAGCTGCACAGAACAAGCTCCTGGCTGCTCTTCCTCCTCCCCCTGTGACCAGGGACCTTCTGCAGGAGTACAAGGAAGCAGGAGAATTCCCTTCTTCATTGGGGAAGCGCCTTTTGGCAAAATGTTTGTCCTTCCTCTGATTGCCCCTGCCCTCCCTGTGGGTTACGAGGGGCTTTCAGGGCCTCGTCCCTGCAGAGAACAATCCACCTTTTATTATTCCAGCCTGGATAAAGCCCTTCCGGGGCTGACAGGCTGGGATAAAGCCTCGGAGCTGAAGATTCCTCCTGCTGCCTGTGGGAAATCCCACGCAGAGCTGGCAGGGGACCAGGCTGAGGAGTTTCCCTGCAGCAAAGCCGGCACACGTGGTGGTGGGGGGGGCCTGGCAGCCTCCGTGCTGCCTCTGGATGCAAAATTCATCCCACACCTCATTTGCAACTCCAGAGAGCCACAAGGCCCTGCCTGCCCTGCTGCCCTCTCTGTTTTTCCCTGCTGGCTGGAGGCAGGGATGGGGTGGCATTCTGGAGCTGAGGATACTGCAGGGCCAGGCTGCCAAGCCCTGGGCAGAGCCCATCCCAGCACTGGGAACTCGCCCCACACCTCCAGCAGGATGAGGAATCTTTTCAAGCCAGCTCAGTAGTCCAAGCAGTAAAAAAACCTCCTTCATCCCCGCATTTACAAAATATAATATTTGCAAAACAGGCCAGTAAATCTCAACTGTTCTTCACCCAAAGCAAATAACCCCATAAAGCCCTGCCAAGGAGTTCAGGACAAACACAGCTCTCCTTGCCTGGAGCTGGGCAGAGTCCACCCTGTGCCAGGCAGGGCCAGCAGCCCGGGGAGGGGAGGGGAGGGGAGAGGATGCCCCGATGTGCAGGTGGTTGCAGCCCAGCCCAGCCCAGCCCAGACAGAGCGGTTCCAGCACCAGGAAATGGAATAGAGAGAACTCCCTGCCCCTGCCCTCACCTCTGCCTGACCCAGGCAGAGCCTGAGCCGCTTTCCCTGTGGTTCACATTTCCGTGCTCCCAAGCACGTGCTTGTGCAGTTGTTTATTCTGTTTTATTCTCTGTGGCTGCTGCATTTTGCCAGAAAGAGCCACCACCCCCCTCCCTTGCCATCCCCTCCTGGTGAGGCGCAGGTGGGAGGAGGTTTGGGTTTCCTGGCTTCTGCTCTTCCCCAGATTATTCCCGACGTGCTGGAGGCTTTCAGCTCCACTCCTGAAGCACAGTCCCGAGTTCCAAGCGCTGCTGCTCGCCTGGGGACTCCAGGAATATTCATTTAACTCGTTCCTCTCCCAGATCCACCAGCAGCCAGGGGCAGGGGAGGAAGCACAGCACTCGTGCCAGCAAGGAGGAAGCCAGATGAGCTGATAACTCCCGTCTGCTTGCCAAGAGGGAGAAAAATCCCGAGTCATCCCATCTGGTGTAACAAAGCCAGGGAAACACCCCTGCATCATTTCCAAACAGTCCCTGAGGATCAGAGCTGGGGCTGGGGAAAGCAGCAGCTGCTCTTCCCCAGGGCCTCTGTTGACTCTGGCACCTAAACCCAGACCGAGGAGCTGTCAGCCTGGCTGGGGCCAGAGCCTGCATTGCCCACCCAGGGGCTGCTCCTGCCCCAGCCAGAGGAGCCCACGGGCTGTGCTGGGCTCCTGCTGCTCCCTGGATGCTGCTCTGAGCAGTCTCAGCCTTGTCAGCTCCTCTCCAAATATTTTGGGCACTTCAGAAGCTCAGGTCCCTCTGTAACACACAAATCTCCCACAGAAATTTCTGTTTCCTGTCCTTCCTCCCCTGGACTTCACACCCACTTGATTGGATTCGTTTCGTGGGTTTACCCCTGGCTGAATTAACGATTGTGCAGTCACCTTTAGGGATAAAAATATTAATTTTACTGCTTCACAGAGCTCTCTGGCTGTATCCTCTCCCCAAAGCAGGGCTCAGCTCCCAGTCCCCCGCAGAAGATCAACCTCTTCAAGAACCAACAAGGAACAACACCGAAAAGCCCCAGAGTGCAGATCCTGTAACAAGAATTGTCACTTCCAGCACCCCTTACAAAGGCCCTCCTTAGCCCTGGGCAGGTTTTTGTAGCAATCCCATCCTGCCTTTTCTCTCCCAAGTGGAATTCTCTCGGAGAGGATGGGACACAGGTGGTTCCAGCCCTGTCCCAGTGACACCCCACTGAGTCACCCCCACCACCCAGAGGATGGCACAGAGCTTTTGCAAGAATTTACATGAAACTGCCCAGGGCAAACAGCACAGGAGGGAAGCTGGGCTTGCAAAACCCTCTGCTTCCATTCCCATTTCTTTTCCCCATTCCGTGAGCTCTCAGATTGCTGACATGCTTCCTGTGCTCCTTCTGGTGCTCCCAGAAAAGGTTTTCCAGCAGCTGGGAAGAGCAGCTCCCAGTCCCAAGGAGCTGCAGCCTGAGGTCCCTTTGAGGAGCTCTCTCCCTCTCAGCCTGTGCTGACCCTGGGCAGCAGAGGAACCCCAGGGGAGCTCCCGGAAGTGCAGAAGAAAAGACAAAAACCACACGGAAATGAGGCTCTGCAGGAGAGTTTGATCCTGTGAATTCAGCAGATCTGAAAATCCCAAATTTTTTTGCCCACACTCTCTGCATTGGGACCAAACTTAGCTCCAACCAATGCAGCATCACTGAACATTCTTCCAACCCATTCTCCTTTTCCCTGGCACCTTCCCTGCTGCTCTCCTCTTTGCCCTGATCTCCCCTATTCTACTCCTCCTTTTTCTCCCACTTCTGTTCAACTTTTATTGGAAGTATTTTACACAACAACTTTCCAGAGCTGCAGCCCACGGGGTGAGGAGCTCTGGGGGCTGGAGCAGGGGAAGATGAGCACAGGGAAGGAAACCCAAACTCCCACTCAGGCAGCACAAGTGACGCAGCAGGGCCAGGGAGGAGGAGGAGGATGGAGTGGGCTCAGCAAAACCACAGCGTGAGGCATCAGAAACACCAGTGAGATTTATCCCCTTCTCCAGGGGAGGAGCAGAGTGGATATTAAGAAAAAAAAAAAAATCAGAAAAAAAGAGTGGTCAGGCATTGGAATAAGTTGCCCAGGGAGGTGGTGGAGTCAGTGGATGTGGTTTAGAGTCTCTTCCACCCATGATGACCCAGGGATTCTGTGATCTGCGAGTGTAAGGCAGACAGGGGGGAAAGGGGCCATTCCCTCCTTTTCTGTACTCATTTGGAGTACCTGTGCTGCTCATTTTGATTGCTGGAAGCAGCCACCCTCAGTGGAACCATCCCTGGGAGCAGGTTCTGGAGCCATCCCCATCCAGGGACACTGATTCAGGATCATCACCTCTAATTACTGGGTGTCTCACACGCTGGGTTTCGCTCTGGCCCCAGCTCTTTCTCCTTTCCCAAGGAGGTGGAAGGTGAGTGGGAGGAATCCCTCCTGTTTCAGGGACAGGGAAGTGCTGCCCTTGTCCCCAGCACTGATCCCACAGCGCTGCCCCAGCAGCTCAGGGAGCACTTGCAAAATCGGCCTCAAAATCAGCCTCGAAATCGGCCTCAAAATCAGCCTTGAAACACTTCAAAATCGGCCTCAAAACCAGCTTCAAAATCAGCCTTGAAACACTTCAAAATCACCTCAAAATCGGCCTCAAAATCAGCTTCAAAATCGGCCTCAAAATCAGCCAAGGGCCTGAGGGGAGAACGGGAGAGAATCCAGGAAGGAGAGGAAAGAGAAACTGGAGCTGTCTTCCTCATGTGATGTTATTTGAGGCGTTCAGCCAGAATTACTCGAGAGGAATCACGTCAGGGATGTGTCCCCAGCGAGAAAATGTCAGGTTCATCAGTGAGGGGCTGTGAAAGGGGGCTAGCAGAGAGCAGCCCCCCACAGGGCCTTGGCGCCTCGTGATCCACCTCTTCCCAAGCAGGATCAGAGGCTGGATTTGAGCATTTTTACGAGGCTGTTCCCTGTCTGGGTTTTTTTTCACATTTTCTGGAACTATTCGGCTTTCAAGAAAAGCCTGGGAGCAAGACTGGAGGCTCCTCCACGTTTCCAGGGCTTCTACAGGAGCTCACAGGACTGGTCAGCATTCCAAGGGACACAGAAAGGCACAGAACTTGATGTCCAGCCCACAGATCCCTCAGGGATGTCCCCCCTGCCCATTTTAACCCCTTAAACGAGGGTCACCCCTTGTTTTTCACCAGTTCTCTCCAAGGCTGGGCAGGTAGGAGGAAGTGTCTCTATCAGTGAAACCTCCAGGGGGGTGTGGACGTGTGAGCTGGACGGGGAGGAGGGAATATTTGCATTTACCTCATCAAGGCTGGGGTATAAAACGGGCTGGGAAGGCATCGAGGCTTTCTTGGTTCCTAGGTGCAGGTGGGTGAGGAGGAGGCACCAAAGTCATGGCAGCTTTCCTCCTCTTGGCACCACTGCTTCTGCTGGGGACAGTGGCTGGCCAAGCACAGGCGGAGATAGAAGGGTGCCTTTGGCTCTGGAATGCGACTGAAGGGAATTTCTCTGTGGAAACAACGCCTAAGACTTACCAGGCCAACACAACATACCTGGGTAAGGCAGCCCTGCCCGGGTCTCACAGATTCCCCCTGCACGCAGATCTCTGTCCCTGTGCTGCTCTCAGGTGTGCTTAAACTGGGGGAGGTGTAACGCTCTTCTCTACTTTAATTGTTTTTAATTTCAGGCAGGACATGGGTAAGCAGTGCTGCTGTTACCTCTTCGTTCCTATTTCATCTTCCTCTCTGCAGCTCCATCCCAAATTCTCTCTCGCTCCTCAGGATGATTTTTTCCCTCCCTTTATCTTTTTGCCTGAACTTGCACAGAAGGAGCCGAATGCTCGTGAAAAGACAGAACTTGGGGAAGTTGTTTTGTGGTCTGGTTCCCTTCCCTCCTCTGGGACACTCTGCCCTTCTGGGTGGCTGCACAAAGGGGAAGAGTTCCCTGAATGCTGAAAAAACGCTCAGCTTCCATCACAGGAAATGGATTTCAGGCTGCAGAAGGATGGGATGAACGGCAGCCTGACCCTGTCTGCCCCCTGCCAACAAATCTCCCTCTGCCCTGAGGCCCAGCAAAACCTGAATGCTGAGGCAACAGTGGAGGAGAGACATCCTGGTCCCTTCCTGCAGGGGAGGAGGTGGGAACGGCACAGATTCTCTCAGATCTCTCCCAAGCAGCACCCACAGCAGTTGGTTGGGTTTTTTGGGTTTGGGTTGTTTTGGTGGCTTTTTTTCATTTGCTCACTGCTGTTATTTCAATATTTTGAGCACGGAATTGAGGTTTGGTGGCAGTTCCTGCCTCACATCAGCTCCTGGAGGTCCTGACGGTCTCGGCAGCTCTGGTTTGAAGCAGGGCTGGCCTGAGGGGTGCAGAAGGCTGAGAGGGACGTGGCAGGGCACTCACAGGGACCTGGGCTGGACCTGGTGCTGGCCACCCACTCCTCTCTGCCCCATCTGATCATGGTCCAGCTTCTGCTGGGGAGAAAAGCCCCCAGACCCCAGCCCAGGGAGAGGCACACCCAGCCAGGGGCTGAGGGCTGTCCCAAGGTTCCTTTTCCATTTGCATGGGATGCAGAGGGCTCTGCTTTGGCTCCCAGGTGTGGCACCCACGGCAGCAGGGGCTGAGCCCAGTGGCTGAGCAGCTCAGGGGCAGCTAAAGGGCTTTTTCCTCCTGTGCTTGGGGCAGATAAAGGGCTTTTTCCTCCTGTGCTCGGGGCAGGGCTGTGCTGAAACACCCTCTGTGCAGGCAGCTGTCACCACGAGTGGCACACAGGGTGACCCTGTGCGAGCAAACTCTGCAAACCCTGAGGGCTCGGGGTCCTTCCCGGGGCAGAAATCTCACTTTGCCCACCTTGCTCCTTTCCCAGTGGCCATAAAGGACGACAGAAACCACAGCAACAGCTCCCAGTACCTGCTGCAGGCCCTGTCCCCCCAGAACGCCTCCGTGGGGCAGTGGAAGGAGGCACCCACAGGGAATTGCAGCTCTGTGGACACAGCAATATTAAACAGCACCCAGAGCACAGCCACGTGGACATCCCCAGCCAGCAGCCTGCCCTCTGTGCAAATCAGGTGAGGATTTACTGCCCCCAAGCCTCCAGCTGGGACAGAACCCACAGTCCACCCCTCCTCCAGAGCAGGGGCTGAGAGAAACCTCCGGAGCCCTCTGGAATTTCTCCCTCCCTTTACCAAGGGAAGTTTCGCTGCCAGAAGCTGCCCCAGGGGTTCTCCGGGAGGCTGAAGATGCTCCCATGAGTAGAACTGGAGATTAACTCCATGGAAATGGCCCGGCTGAGCACTTCCATTAGCTGATGGGAAGTGTTTGTCCAAGGGAAGCAGAGCCCTCAGCCTTATCTGGGGGGAGGAAGGACACCCGAGCTCCTGGCAGGAGTGCTGCTAATTACAGGCAGCAGATGGTTCCCAGTTAATTGCCACCCTGGTATGAGGCATCCCCAGCCCAGCCCAGAAGCAGCCAAAATGTGATGGAGACACAATTTCAGGTGTTAAAAATACCACCCCCCGTCAAAAAAAAAAAAAAAAAA
>WAAG01092274.1:85622-96049 GCA_013390105.1 Tichodroma muraria
AAAAGCCCAGCGTGGCTGGAAGGCAACATAAGTGAGCTCAGGACGGCTCCAAAATTCCTGTCTCTTCATCTCTTTTCAATGTTCCCTTTCCAGCCCCACGTGAGACACTCGGCTTCTCTCCTTTGAGCTTGTTTTCCTCTCTCTTCCCTCCTCCCACAGGGTCTATCTCAGCCTCCCTGATAACACCACCGAGCTCAGGACTTTCATGCTGAACACAGGTAAATAATCTTCATTTCCAGCATCTGGGGAAGGACACACCAAGCAGGGGCTTCACTCGTGCCCTGGGCTTTGGGGAGGGGGCAAGGAGGGGTTCAGGGTGCCTGGGGCTGAAGGATATCCCGTATCTCTGACAGTCAGGCAAAGACTGAGGGTTTTCAGGTTAAAATTCCAACTTAAAACGTTTTCAAGCCTCCTTTTTGCTTTAAGGGACGTGAAACAGCTACAGACCAGAGGCCAGGCTCATTTATTTCTGCAGGGACTGGCACAGGAGTGGACTGGGGGCTGTGGCTTTGCTCTCAGGGAGTGTTTCTGGTACTCCACAGAACCCCGGTCCGGAGGGTGATGCTGCTGCTCTGATGCACTCAGACCTCCCCCTCCTTCTCAGAGGGTTTGACCCCTCATTTCTGCGAAATCAGAGCAAACACAGCCTCCTGGAGAAGGTCTCAGCTGGTCCTTTGGATTTGTAATCGGATTTTTTCTCCATTCCAGGGGCAGAAAACACCACGATGTCCCCCAGCACCACGCCCAACTCGGTGTGCAGGGCTCAGAGCAGCTCCTCGTTCCTGGCTGCCCTGCTGCTCCTCACAGGCACCCTGCTCTCCTAGAGGCCAGCAGAGAAGGGGGCCCAGCTGGGCTGCCCCTTCCCCTCCTCGGCAAAGATGGGGCTGAGCTGACTTACTCAGGAAAACTCTTCATTTGTGTGTGTCAGGGTGATAAATGCACTTCCACGGTAAATTGTAAAGGTTTGTGTGACCGCCAAGCTGATCCTCCCCCTGCTCCCCTCGCCCACAACCTCAGCAAAAGGAAATATTTCACTGCAGAGATCCCTCTGTCCTGGGTTTTTCAGACACAAAAATGAGTGAGCAGACCCCGCCTAACGCGGCATGCTCGTGAATCCATGATTTCCCCATCACCTGGGATTATTCTGTGAAGCACAAAACGCCTGAGGAGAGGAGAATTCCTCCTCCTCCTCCTCCTCCTCCTCCTCCCAGGGCACCAGCGCTGCTGAGAAGCTCCAGGAGGGGTCTGGGTTTGCCTCTTCATCCCCTCCTGGCACAGCCCCGGCAGCTCAGGGAGCAGAGCTGAGCCTGGGAAGGGAAATCCTGCTCAAAACCCACCTGAACACCTCCAGTGCAAGCCCAGGGAAAACCAGCGTGTGCCCACCCTCCACAAATGTTGCTATTTGGTCCAAAATCCCCTAAATTGTGTTCTTTCAGCAGATGACAAAGTTTCCCTTTGTTTTCCCTCTATTTTTCTTTTTTTTTTCCTGATTTTTCTGGAAAGGCAAGGTGGGCATTTTTTGTTCCCTTTTATTTTTTTTTTAATCAGCAGCTGATTTCGCTGTAGAGCAAGATTATTGTGTGGGCCAAGGGATGTCTTGATTTTATTGTTGTTTGTATTTTTATATAGGTAAAACATTTATTTTACTTATTTTCCAACTTATGGGAAGTAATTTTTTTTTTTCCTTAAACCTATCTAAATAAAACAAGGAATTAAAATTGATTCTTGCACCTCTCATTATTTCCTGGCTTCATTGCGATGTTGGAGGGGGTTTGAAATGATTCTGAAATATTGGCTTTGATCCTACAAATAAAGGTGAGGCCTGAGCTCTGCGATCCTTCAAGGGGTGGCCCAGAGGTTTTTTGGAGGGAAGGGTCAGGAACAGATCCCTGCCCCTTTAATCCTCTTGTGCTTCCTCTTCAGGAGGCCGAGCCCCAAAACACAACAACATTTCAGATCTGAAAACGAGCCCTGCCTTTAGAGTGCCCTTCCCAGCCCAGAGCTGGCCAAATCCCCTCATTTCTGCTGAATAAATCCTAATGCCCAATTGAAGAGCCTGGGAATAAAGGAGCCTGAAAATTTAAAGCAGCAGCTGAGCACCACAAGAAAAAATGTTGCCTGCCCATTTATACTTCTCAGGAATTCAGAAGAAATTGCCCCTGCCCATTTGTATTTCTCAGGCACTTAGACATCAGGTCTAAGAGGGACTTTTTTTTTTTTAATTTCCCACAGAATTGTCTGAAATATTATCAGTTAAAGCTGACAGTTGTGATTAAACACCTGCTAAGGCTGGTTTGGCTTTCAGGCTGAGCTTTCACTCAACTCTTGCTTGTTCAAATTGTACAAAAGCCATGGTTTGCCTCCAAAAATAAAGGTAATTCTCCCTCCCATGTCCTCAGTGTAAATTCCACTTGTTTCATCCTAATTTACACTTCCTTGCCTGTTCCCTTATGGGTCGTGGAGGGATCTGGTTGTAAAGCCAGAATTCCCCAGCACAATTTCCCAGATGAAATCTGAGCCTGCAGTGCTGCGTTCACGGAATGTTCTCGCAGAATTTCAGAGAAATGAATTTTTTTAGAGCCCACCCATTAAAATTGGCATCTGTTTAGCAGGCAGGGTAATTAGCGGAGATAGGGGCATGCCTTATCTCCTGCTACTCCAGTGCACAACACACAATCAAATCCTAATTAGTGCTGGAAATTACTGCTCCACTCCAATCTCTTTGTTGATCCATCTATCTCCGAAGATTACAGCCTTGGATAATAAATATGAAATTGCATTTAAGTATCCCTGTGGCACCTCCCATGTCTCAGATTATCCCGAGGTGGCTCCTGCTGCTTTGTCCCGTCCATGAGTCTCAGCAGTGGCATTTTCATTAATTTTACTCTTTTGAGCAGCAAAAGCGAACAGTTCCTTTTACACCCCTGTCTATTTTCCCTGCCAAAAACTGAATTCACAAACACAACCAGGCAGAACTCTGCCTACAGAGGCAGAGAAGGGGCTCTGAGGATCTCCCAGATGAGCTCTGAGGCCAAACTCTTCAGGCCACCTCTATGAAACCCTCAGTTATCCGTGAGCAGAAAGCTGTTACTGGCAGTACTGAGCTCATAAAACATTGATTAATCATGAACAGGGTGATTACAGCTGGTTCAAGCCCCATTCAAAATCTTTCTACCCTTCCACTTGACTTCCTGTAATCCCTGAAGTTTAACTTTTAATTAATTAATATTAATTAATCCCTGAAGTTTTGCCATCTCACCTCAAAAAAATCAGCAGAACAACCCCAGCTTTCTGTGTTAGGGATGATTTCTCATTAAAGCATCTTCCTGTGGGTGTTCACAGGAGGAATTCTGGGGACAACACGACACTTAGGGTTCAATTTGCTCAATTTCCATCCCACCAAAACCCCACTGCTGCAGAGTGAGATGGGGTTTAGCCCTGGCTCTCTTCTTGGCTGCATTCCTGGTGGAAATATCGCTGAGTTTCCTCTCTCAGCAGGGCCAGGGAGAGTCAGGAGACACCTGCAAACCTGGGGCAGAAACATCTGGCCCAAAGGTGCCTTGAACTGGGACAGAGTCCTTTGGTCCTTTGCCACATTCCCTGGATTTCCAGGTAAATTTCCGAGCGGACACTGAGTTTCCCAAACCGGTGTGCAAATAATTTCGGGGGAAAAGCCACAAAATGCCCCTGAACGCCCAGCCCCAGCTGTTCTCCTCGCTGTTCAGGCTTTCAGGCTCTGTTTCCCCTTGGCCTCCCCGCTGCACGGGCTAATTAATTGGTGCCAATTAGCGCCGGGCACGGAGCAAACACCCTAATGAGCTTTACCCAGGGTGGGAATTGCTGACCGTGTCAGAGGGTCCCTGGGCTGCCTCTGCTCCGGGTCTCTGGAAAATGAGGAAATTGCAGTGAACATCTGGGAAGATTTGGGGAATTCCAGGGCATCTTTTCTCAGCGACCCTCCCGAATTTTTTTTGCTCCTTGTTTGCCTCATTCAGTTCCCTCTCGTGGCACTGCCACCGTTCAGCCCCAAAGTGAGCAGGGGTCCTGCTGTGACCCCCCCCCCGCAGCCCTCCCTGATTTCCAGGCACTGGACTCCCAAAAAAAAAACAAACCCAAAAAAACACGTTAAAGAGGGAAATTCCAGAAGGAGGGAAATTCCAGTCGGGAATTGTGAGATGCTGCTGGATCTCCGAGCTCAGAGGAGCCGCTCCCTCAATATGTGGATTATTTATTAACTCCTTCTTTGTTTGGGCTACAATGGGCTGTAAAAACCCAGCCCTAGGAAAAATGGGCTGTAAAAGCCCTGAGCCTGAGTGGCGGAACTTGGTGGGGTTCCTCTCTGTGCCGCCCCTTTTGGGCTCTCGCATCACCCCCGGAGTCTCGGGAACGCGATCGATTCCCACTGCCAGAGCTGCACCCCCTCGCCTCCCTTGGCCACTGTGCTTCAAACCCAGAAAAAAACAGCCAAGATTTTCCCTCCCCCAGTGAGGCAGAACGGGGAAAAGCTCCCTAAACCCCAAGAATTAATGAAAAGGAAAGCTGCTGCTTGGCAGATTTCCTGGGCAGCCCCAAACTTTGCTTTTTGTTGAGAGAACCAGATGCGGTCCCACAGGCGTGGAACTCCGCCAGCCCCGCTGCTCACCCAGCCCCGCCCTGGCACTGCTGCTCTCCCACAAAACCCGATTTGATCTCATCGTGTGACAGGAAGGCAGAGCTGGGTCCTTCAGTGCCACTGAACACAACTGGGCGCATTTCCTGTCATTATTCCACATTTATATGCACTAAAGCTGGAAGTCTGGCTCCTACAGCCTCTGCTGGGATCAGCTGTGACCTCTCAGGGCTGTCCTGGCCCCCGCTGTCACCTGAACAGTCCCTCAAAGCGTTTCGTCACTCAGTAACTCAGAGCTTAATGTTTAATTCTTGGAGTTCATTCCCTTCCTATAAAACCCTCCCTCCCTCAGCTGGCAATTTGGAATTCCACAGAGAATTCCCTGCAAAGCTCCAGGGAGGAGCAGGATGAGGGACAGCATCCACTGTAATCCCAATTGCAACTCCAGCTCTGGTGTTTCCTGCCCCTTTCACCCAAACCACTGCCCACCCAATTTATTCCCATTTTCCCGGAGCTGCAGTCGTTTAAATCCGAGAGATCAGAAAAATTGGCTCAGATAAATCTCCAAGGTGCACAGAGCAATAAATACAAACACTCAGGCTGTCGTGGGGCTTTGTCAGGGCTGTTGAACTGCAGAAATTCAGAGGAGCCTGGGCTGTTTTCTCTGCCTCAGTGCCAATAAAAGCAGTGGGCTGTGCTGTACAGATGTAACCTTTGTTTGCTTGGCTTTTGCCAGCAGCTGAATGGATTCCTGCTCTGATAAAGACACCACATGATGTGTCTGAGGGTCCATGACTCACTGGAGACACTGTGAATCAGCAGCACCAGCAGGACCTCACATCACTTCAGCGGTGACACAGCCACGGCAGCGAGCCACAGAGCAGCAGGAGGGCTCAGAGCAGCTGCAAAACCTCCCTGGGAGGAGCCCAAGCAGAACAAAAATGACTGGTTCCACATTTGGGGAGAGAAAAAAGCAGGGAAAAGGGGCAAACGTGCCAGCAGAGGGTTCATTTTATGTGAGGCACTGAGCACTCTCTGCTTGGGCGACTCTGCAAGGAACCTGCAGCCAAATATTCCCCAAAGCACCGCCTTTAAGAAGGAAAAAATATTCCCCAGAGCTGGAGCTCCCAGGGCAGAGGTTTTGCTCTGCCGAGGGGGAAGGTTGGAATATCCCTCATTTTTCCCACTGTTCCCTTTTTGAAGCCCTCCCAGGGAGTTTGAGCCAAGCTGGACCAGGGCAGGGGACAGCACAGAACTGTCCTCAGGTAAAGCAGTCCCCATTTTACATTCAAAAGCAGCTTTAAAGCCATCCCAGGTATTTTTTTGGCAGTGCAAACCCCATTTTACCTCAGCCTGGAGCAGAGTGTGGCCAAGGTGAACAATTAGGCAAGCTTCATTAAGCCTCCCCACAGGGGCTGCTTGCTCCCATTACTCAAATACCCCATCTCCTTGTAAAGCAAGGGAATTGCTGCCCTGCTTATCAGGGTTATTTTTTTTTAATTACATGCATTAAGTTATTCTTGGTGGCCATTCCTAATTACTCCTCAGGACACTGCTCATGTGACAAAGGGACTCACACACAGCACTGTCACTTCTGCCTCTGGACAGACACGGTGACTTGATGGCCCTTAACCACAGGAATTCTGCAATAACCATTCCCTCACTGCCTTTCCTCAGCTTTCCCAGCCTCCAGCTCCAGCAGTATCCAGGATAATTGGGGTAGTGTCCATTTAACCTTCTCTCACAGCCTCATCCTGCTGCAACAACCTCCACTGAGTTCTGGGGTCGATTTAAGGGTTGATTTAAAGGTTGATTTAAGGGTTGATTTAAAGGTTGATTTAAGGGTTGATTCTTGCACTCCCTCCCCAGGGCTCTGCCAACACTGGGGCTGTGACATTCCCACTTCAGTTTCCTCAGTTTTCCATTCTCACCATCACCCTGCTCCCTTTGGCTCTCCAGTTTGGATCAGAAGTGCTTTTTTTATTGCCCACTACACCAGTTCCACACACGGAGGAAGATCTGCTGGCCACAGGAAGGAACGTGCCTGCAGCACAGGAAATAAACTGATAAGAAGCACAAAAGACCAAAGATAACGTAGTTCTCACTCTCAAAAATGCTCCTCTGCTTGATCAAGAAGCAAAGCAACACCAAAGCTCACATTATTAAATATCATAAATTAATTCAATATTTAATTAGAGAGAAATCAAAGACTTTTGTGATTTTGCCAGGCCACCTCCTCTCCCCAAAGCTGCTTTATTTACCACGGCACAACTCTAAATTTCACATCAGCTGGGCGGCTCAGCTTGGCAAAACAGGAAGGTCTTGAGGAAAAGCAGAGAAACCAACCCGTTCTGAGAACCCAGATGGGCAAATTGCTGCGAGGGTCCTTGTGAAACATCTGCACTTGCCCTGATGTAACCCAGAACCCAGGGCTGGCTGCAGGAACGCTGAGCGGGGCTGGAGGAATCCACTGAGCTGATCGTGTAGCATTTCTCCTGAGCAGCTGAGCCGAGGCTGATTTCACCTCACAACTGATTCTTCTCCCTTGTAAACGACGACGTTCTGCTCTGTCTCGTGCACTTCCACCTTGTACAGGATCCCCTGGGGCAGGAGCTTCTGGAGGCTGTCCCAGATGAACACGGCCACGTTCTCCGTGGTGCTGAGGGGGAACAGCAGCAGGGTCAGAGCTGGCTGGAATGGCAGAAGTGACATTTGAGGCAGCTGCACCCAGGGTGGGCTGGGGGACGCTGAAGGGCAGCTGGTGACAGCTGCATGAAGGGGGGATTGTGCCACTGCCAGCAAACGTGGGTGAAATGGGGTGCAACGGACAGGGCCTGTCTGTCCAGGCTGATGGACACAGGTGTGGTCAGCACACAGGCAGGGAAAGGCTGCTGGTTCCCAGGCAGGATCAGGCCCTGGAGACTGTTCCAGCCCCCCCAGGAGCCCCCATCACCCACCTCACCACCTCAGAGAAGTAGGGCACGTCCTTGTCCAGGTTTTTGTGGTCGAGCGGCTCCATGATCGCTTCCTGCAGAGAGAGGACGGTGACAGCCCCGTCCCTGCCTGGCCTGAGGTTCTGATAACCACACACAGCCAGGCAGCAGCGTGGCAAAAAAGGGAAAGAGCCCCAAATCCAGCTGGGAAATTCCCAGCTGGAGACGTGGCACTGCCTCACGTAACAGAGCTAAGGGATTTAAGTCTTCAATTATTCCTTAATTTCTTTTTTATGCCCTGCCATCAGCAGCTCACCACATCTCCATGCTGGTACCAGACAAACTGCTGAGCTCTAATCAGTTCTCCCAGGGGATTAGAAGGAAAACTGGGCTATTTTTACCTGCATGTATTCCTTCAGGTCTGTCAGGTTCATCACCATCCCCGAGACTGGGTCAATCTGCAGGGGAAGCACAAGGGGGATTGGTGGCCTGGCAACACAAATCAGACAGGAATATCTGTGCTCAGGTCATCTGAGCCACGAGGAAAATATCTTCCCACTGTCACAGGGCTCCAACTCCACTCCTGTGATGTTCCCAAGGGCTTGGTACAGCCTGGAAACAATTCCAGAGGTTCCACTCTCCCCTAAAAGCTGACACCAGGGAGAAACAACTCACTGGGAGAGTCTTCAAGCAGGATGACAAAAGCACGAAAACAGCATTAAACTGCAAATCCTTGTGAACAGGACAATGACCACGGGAAAACCTTCTCCTCCAGTGATGTGCACAGAGTTCCCGAAATACTCTGGGAAATCCAGGCATGGAGCCAGGACTGTGGGGACTCTGCCACGCTGAGGAACAGAAAAAAGATGCTGGTTGCACTCACCTCTCCACGCACGGTGACTACAACTGGAAAAAAGAAAAGATCAGGTCACTGGGATGTCCATGAACCCAAAAACTAATCTGCTGCTGCTGGGGACACACAACCCATTCCCTGCTGACCCACAGGGTGCACTCAGGAGCGGGACTGGTTTTGTAAAATGAGGGGATGCTCCATAAAAACAATGACTCAGAGGCACAAAAATCCTTCCCCAAGGTCTGAGGCCCCAGGCAGGTGGAGATAAGCCTGTCTTCCCTGATAAAGCAGCTCCTTAGCAGGGGTTTCAGGGTGCCAACAACACAGGGAGCTGCTCCAAGAACTGGAGAGATCTCATTCTGTGTGCTCGGGGTGTAGAAATGGGAGAACTTGTGAAAAAAAACATTCAAATAATGTTTACAGGCTGTTTAATTTGCATGGCTTTTGCTTAGAAAAATCTCCATTCCAATCACAAATGATTCTGCAGAGTGTTAACAAGCAGATTTGATTCAAGAAGTGGCATTTGAAGATAAATATTTATTATCTATTCAGCTGAATAGATGGCAAACCCATGCTATGGTTCAACCCCCCCCGCTGCTGAAATTTCCCCCTAATTCTTAATAAAAACACAAACCCAGCCACTAAAAGCTGTGCCAGGCTGCTGAGAATGAGTGGCCCAGCCCTGCTGGGGGTTATCCCCACCCTGAGAGCAGCATCACTCCGTGAGCTAGGATGGAAATCAGCTTCCTACCTTTGTAGTTGTGTCCGTGGCCATTTGGATTGTTGCACTTCCCAAACAGCTTCAGGTTCTCCTCATCACTCAGGGATTTACTGTGGGAAAGGCAGGCACGGCACGTCAGGATCTGTTCCAGGCGTTCACGGATTCATTAAACTCTCCCACATTTAACCCACAGCTCAGGAGGCACGGACACAGACAGAGGAGTGTTTGGTCCATGAAAAGATGCTGTTGACAGCAGTGAATCTTTTCCTGCTTGCTGTTGGTTTTGTGTCTGTTTCACAGCATCTGCCTGACACCACTGCTGGATAAATGCTCAACATCTGGCCCCAAAATCAACTAGGCCTGCAGCAAGCTGCACATTTGGGTTTATTATTAATTAAAAAAGCTTAGGGAGCCTCTCCAAGAAGTACAAAGGAATTCCCTCTGAATCTTCCCTTTGAAGCAATCCAGGGGCCTGCTCCGAGTGTTTCAGGTCAAGGCACATTTTGGGAACATCACAGAATCCCAGGATCACTGAAGCTGGAAAAGAACTGTGAGATCATGGAGTGATCGAGAGCACTGACTGCCACGTCCAGGAATTCTTTGGTCACCTCCAGGGATGGGGACTCCCTGGGCAGACCCCTCCAAGGCCTGACCACCCTTCCCACGGAGAAATTCCTCCTGATGTCCAGCCTAAACCTCCTCTGCCACAGCTCGAGGCTGTTTCCCCTTGTCCTATCGCTCCCAGCCTGAGAGAAGAGGCCGAGCCTAAAACCTCCTTCGAGGCAGGTTCATGTCAAGGCACCCTTTAGGAATATATCATTTTTTGGGGGAAAAACCAGCAGATCGGGGGGCACAGGGCGATGTTTACAAGCCGAAAGCGCCGCTGGCTCTGTTAAAACACGGAACTGCAGCTGGGCACCGCCGGATGGCTGCGGGAAGGGGCTGAGCCAGGGAGAGAACCGGGAAGCGCAGCGCGGGCTCGGAGCCTCCTCCCGGCGGGGCTCCCCTGTGCGGGGCCGCTCACCTGTGCGGGGCCGCTCACCTGTGCGGGGCCGCTCACCTGTGCAGGCGGTGGCAGGCGCTGAAGGTGACGGAGCGCGACAGCCGCGCCAGGCGGGCGGAGCGCGGCGACATCGCGGGGACGCAGCGGCGACGGAGCGGGGCGGCTCCAGCCCGGCCCCGGGGCGGCTCCAGCCCGGCCTCGTCCCGGCCCCCGGGGCGGCTCCAGCCCGCGGGATCCGCCCGCCGATACCCGGGGATGCTCCGGTCCCTCCGTGCCGGTGTCGGACTCGGGGATGCTCCAATCCCACG